>JAODAL010012778.1:0-94022 GCA_025379985.1 Phyllomedusa bahiana
CTGCCCCCAAAACCTTTTCTGTCTCTCCCCTTCTTCCTTGTAGATTTTTAAGCCTCGCGGGCAGGGTCCTCTTTCCTCTCTGTTTCAGTTACTAGTCATTTTTGTCACCATTGTATTTGTTCAATATTTGTTATGTATGTAATTCCCCTTAAATGTACAGCGCCCTGGAATTAATGGCGCTCTAAAATAAATAATAATAATAATAAAAGTAAATCGGTCCTGCAACTTCACAGGTCACCTACAATTTTTGAACAATGGTGTCTGGGAAAATACTCTGAAAGCCGTGCGCTCTCCGGACTTTATAAACTTTTAACCAGTATCCCACTTGCAGATAAACTCTCCTTCCAAATAAGCTGGGAACGGGAACTCAACAGAGAGTTCTTGGAGGAGGATTGGAGCAAGGCCCTTTTCTTAACACATAAGGGCTCGATATCCACAAACTAAATTATAAAATCCTGACCAGATGGTATAGGGTTCCGGACGTTCTACACTCTCTTTACCCAGACAACCCCAGCACCTGTTGGCGTTGCAAGAAGGAAAGGGGCACAATGACCCACATATGGTGGGGATGTTCTAACCTGCAACCGTTCTGGCAGAGAGTCCTTGAAATCATTCATTTAATTACAGGGACGGAGTTGCGGAACGATCCTGCCACGCTCCTACTCTTTGCCATTCCCCTTCCGGCTCCTCTGCTGAAGAATCACCTCATTTACTTTCTACTCTTAGCAGCCAAAACTATCATCCCAAGACTGTGGCTCTCCACCACCAGTCCTTCCATTTCCGACTGGTTTAAGGAGATCCATGTGGTGCAGAGATTAGAGGAACTGAGAGGGGACTCCTTTACCCATCAGGAGAAGCATCTCCAGGTCTGGAGCGATTGGTTGGTCTTTTGCAAATCTGATTCCTACAATACCTTGCTCTAAGCCCTCTTCTATTCCTGCAGACTTTACCATTTGGGCTTCTTGAGACAGGACCGTTTTCTCCTACAGCGAGGCTCCCGAATCGACTGACTGTTCCTTTCGTACACTATGTTATTTCCCTTTTTATTTTCCTTTTAGTTTTCCTCTGATAGTAACAAAGAGTGGCGTTCCTAAGTGAACTAGTATTACCACTCGTCAGATCCTCTCAATTCATGAGTTTCACGTTAGAGGCTCTTAAGTGATCGTCTCACCTTTCATTCTTCACTTGTTTTTTAGGGGTAACATTGGTGTGCAGTCTCTCACAGAACATAGATTAACTTCTATTGATTCTGGTATCCTTTCTTGCATTGTAACTCCTTGTCTAGGGAACTTGAAATCATCCATTAGATGTCTAACTCTATTGCAGTATTTTCAAGATTGTATGCACTACCTATACTGATCGCATGAGCAAATCCCTGTTTTATAACTAACTTTTGGAATGTTCTCCCTGTTTGTTAATGGGCTTTTTCCCTTTTACTCTGTTATGCTTTATTGATTGTTCTAAATTTTGGCTCTTAATAAAACCTTTTAAATTTGAAAAAAAAAAAGAGACACACACGGGTAAATTTTTTGAGATGTGGGAAAGTTTTATTGCTATCTTGCCTCAGAGAATCCGACAGGCGATCAGGGAATGTTTTGAACTAACGCCATGGTACTTGGGACGGGTCTTGGAGGGTGACGCTCCATTATAAGTGTTGGCTGCGGCGGGGGTTGGGGGTTCTGGGGATCCGGGGTGCCATTCATCTGCTGATGGTCCTGATTGTCTATGTGAGCGACAGGTTGCATGGTTTGTAGGCTATGGAGACACATGTCTCAATGTGAACTGTCCTTATCGTTTCGAGTAGTGCCACCAGATTCTAATATATAACCTTAACATATGATCCTGAGGGCACACCTACATACGGGTGGGTACTGCGTGTATTTAGCAATCTGTAACACTGTTATGCAAAAGGTCTTAACGCATGTTTAGATCATATTCTTAGTACAAACATGAATATTGACAATTGAATACTTCTATCCCAAGGCAGTTCAAATGACTTTATAGTACTTTCTGTTTTTCCTTTTCTTCTTATTTTGGTTAAATAAGGAAACGGATGAGGCAGCAATGTGCCACCAAGAAACTGTCAGTTACACAATTATATTGAATTTTTCCCATACGACTGCAAATGTTATTATTGCATGTGTTATACAAATGTTCACTTGTATTTCTTTTGCTGTTTTGGTTGGCATTATGATGTCTAATAAAAATATTTTAAACAATCTCTTTGGGGGAGCATAGGACCATCCCCCAGGAGATTATGCTATGGCTGCGCCTCTACTCCCCCGAATCATATTGTGCAGGTTGAACTCCGTACCCTGCACCCCCAGAAGATCAGTTGAGGGAATGATCTTCAGGGGATACAGGAGATGGAGTTTTGTATTGTCATTTTTTTTTAATGTTATTATATTCCCCTTTGGACTATGTCGGACTCATTGGATTATGTTGGACCAACATTGGATTGATTTCTGTAATAAAATGGTGAAAGAGGACTGATGTCAGGGAGTGTTCATTTAAATAAAAGTTTTTTGTGTAATTTGTGTCTGGTTTTCTTCCATTTAATTTCAGTTTTAGTAATGGCGGTATCTGACAGACGCCTCTCCATTACTAGCGCTCGGACTTGGTGCCAACCAGCAGTAGTTTTTGTCATCCCTAGCCTGACACTAACCCTGTGTCTCTATTGCCCCAGTACCTAATGCACCAGGGGTACTGGGAAAAGCCGGTAAGCATCAGAAGTGGACCCTCTTATGTGATGGTCCGCTTCTGGGGCAGCTGCGGGCTGATATTTTTAGAATGAGAAGGGACCACAGTGTTAATGGACCATCCCATTCTGATATTAGCAGGCTGCAGCTGTTGGTTTTACCTTGGCTGGTTATGGAAATGGAGAGGACCTCTCGTCTTATTTTTTTTCAAATATAATTTATTTATCGAGAATCCTACAGTGGGCACCTCCTGTAATCATTACAGTGGATGCCTGTGTGCAGCTTCTCATTAAATAAATACATTTTCAGAAAAAAACAGCCAGGGTAAAACCGACAGCAGTAGCAGCCTGATACTATCAGAATGGGAAGAACCATTGCTACTGGTCTCTTCCCATTCTAAAAATACCAGCCTGCAGCTGCTCCAGAAGCGGACCATCACATTAGAGGGTCCGCCTCTGACGGTTACCGGGTAATAATGACACGGTTAGTGTCAGCCTTAGGCAACAAGAAACACCGCTGGCTGACACCAAGCCCGAGTGATAGAAATGAAGAGACATCTGTCAGATACCTCCACTACTATCACTGGAATTGTATGGAAAAAAAACACAAACAAATTGCATGAAAAAAACTTTTATTTAAATAAACACTCCCCGACACCCGCCCTCTTTAACCATTTTATTTGAAAAAAATAGATCCAAGGTTGATTCAATGTAGTCCACGGAATCCGACGTAGTCCAAATGGGAACCTGTAAATAAACAAAAAAACATTGCATTTTACACTTTTGGTGGATACCCTATTCGGGCATCCAAGAAAGCTGGGTGAACCCTTTAACCCACGGGTTAACATCCAGTTTTTCCTTGATGGGAATACTGGTTTGCCACTTTTGGGGGTTGGAGTGTCCCCCGGATTTCCGGGGATGCGGGGGGTTTTGGCTATTGCCATAGGCTTAAAACCAGGGGTCTGTTCCTGCCCCCCTGTCTCCTTTTGGCCCCCCCTCCCCCCCAAAACCAAAAGACAGACCAAAGGTGGAGGGGGAAAGGGGCGAGGGCAACTTCAAACCCCTTGTGGCCGTCCCCTTGGCCCATTGGCCCGCCAGGGGACGCCCGCAGGGGGCAGGAGAAGGAGAAAGGGAAAGATAAGGGGGGGCAACCCCGCCCCTCCCACACACAAATCCCTCTCCCCCAGAGACTGAAACAAAACCCACCCCTTGCACCACACAAACACACCCCTCACCTTTTCACGAAATTTCACCCCACCCTCCAAGCACAATGAAAACACACACCCCTGCAACGCATGAAATACACAACCCCCATCGCAGCACACGGGAAAAACACAATTTTCCCTTTACACTCACCTGAAATACACACACACACCCCCCGGGACTACACTGAAATACACACACCACCCCCCGCCCAAATCCACGGGAAAAACACACACCAAACCCCCCCACTCCCACTGAAAAACACGAACACCCCTCGAATCAAAACGAAATACACAAAAAACAACCCCCGCACCCAACTGAAATAACCCACACCCCTCGCCGCACAATTTAAATCACCCCCCCCCTGCACACGCACTGAAATCCCCACCCACCCTCGCAAAGAACAATGTAATTTCACCCCCCCTCGCCCCCCCCACTGAAATTTCACACAACCCCCCTTTGCCGCACAATTTAAAAACAACCCCCCCCCCCGCACCCGCACTGAAATAAAACAATCCTTCGCAACCCCACCTGAAATACACATACACAACCCCACGCACCCACACTCAAAAAAACACACACACCCCGCACCCCCACACTGAAATCCACCCACACCCCGGGCCTTTACCCCCTTTTAAAAACAAACACCCCCCTCGACACATGAGAAATACCAAAACACACCCATACATGCACAAAAACAGCCCTGGCACACATAGTGAAACACGCCACCCATCCCCCACACACACACTGAAGCACGCACCCCTCCCCTCACACACACTGGATGGTGGCTTCAGGGGAGCATCAGGAGACGCTACCCTGATGCCTCCTTACATATATAAACTCCGGCAGCTCTCCAGCTGCGAGAGGTTGAACAACTGAAGCAGGAGGGCGGGACATGGCCCCCATTAGCGGGAGTGACCCGTCAAAAACGGGAGGGTTGGCAACTATGCCTTTACCCTGGTCTGGCTGTTCTCCTGCAGGTCATACATACAGGCCAGTGTAGAGCCAATACCACAAGTTGGTCAGGACCACCTTTACCCTGGTCTGTTCTTCTGCATTTCATACAGGGCAGTGTAGAGCCAATACCACAAGTCTGGCTCAGGCACCACCTTTACCTGGTTGGCTGCTCTTCTGCAGGTCATTTCATACAGGCGCAAGTGTTAGTGCCAATCCACAAGTCTGGCTCAGGCAACCCCCTTTACCCTGGTCTGGATGTTCTTCTGCAGGTCATACATACGGGCAGTGTAGTGCCAATACCACAAGTCTGGCTCAGGCACCACCTTTACCTGGTCTGACGTTCTTCTGCAGGTCATACATTTCAGGGCAGTGTAGTGCCAATACCCCAAGTCTGGGCTCAGGCACCCCTTTACCCTGGTTTGACTGTTTTTCTGAGGTATTACATACAGGGCAGTGGTAGAGGGCCAATACAAAAAGTTGGCTCAGGGCACCACCTTTACCCTGGTCTGGCGTTCTTCTGCAGGTCATACTACAGGGCAGTGTAGAGCAATACCACAAGTCTGGGTCAGGCACCACCTTTACCCCTGGTTGGCTGTTCCTGCAGGGTCATACATACAGGCAGTGTTGAGCCAAAAAACCAAAGTCTGGTAAGGCACCACCTTTACCCTGGTCTGGCTGTTCCCCTGCAGGTCATACATACAGGACAGTGTAGAGCCAATACCAAAGTTTTGGCTCAGGCCACACCTTTAAACCCTGGTCTGGCTGATCTTTGCAGGTCATAAATACAGGGCAGTGTAGGCCAATACCACAAGGGCTGGCTCAGGCACCACCTTTACCCTGGTCTGTTCTTCTGCAGGTCATACTTACAGGGCAGTGTAGAGCCAATACCCCAAGTCTGGCTCAGGCACCACCTTTACCTGGTCTGGTGTTCTTCTGCGGTCATAAATACAGGGCGTGTAGTGCCAATACCACAAGTCTGGCTCAGGCACCACCTTTACCCTGGTCTGGGCTTTCTTCTGCAGGTCATACATACAGGTGCAGTGTAGAGACAATACCACAAGTCTGGCTCAGGCACCACCTTACCCAGGTCTGGCTGTTTTTCTGAGGTCATACATTTCAGGGCAGTGTAGAGCCAATACCACAAGTCTGGCTCAGGCACCACCTTTAACCTGGTCTGGCTGTTCTTCTGCAGGTCATTACATACGGGCAAATGTAGAGCCCAATCCACAAGTCTGGCTCAGGCACCACCTTTACCTGGTTGGTTTGTTTTACTGTTTTTGGGGCCAAAGTTTGGCATAAAATCATACATTTTTTTAAAATTTTTATAAAGTAAAGGGGACACCCCCGGGAACACCCCTTGTTCAACCCGTATTGTTTGCTTTTGCCTTTTATTTTAAAAAAAGCTTGTCTGCCCCAATCAAAGGTGGCCACCCTGTTTTAATGTTTTTAAAATTTTACATTTCTTTCCCTGTACGGGAAAACATGCTAAGCTTTTGATAAAAAAAAAAATAGTCATAAAATTTTAAAAATAAAAATTTAAACAAATGGGTATTTTTTCCCTTTATTTAAAGGGGTGATAATTTCCTTTGTTTAAACCCTGGGGTATTCTTGTCCCTAACTCTAGGATCAAAAGGGCCCATCACACCCCACATTTGCTGTTGCATCCCTCCTTTTTGGTTTTTCCTTTTTTTTTTTGCAAAGAAGAAAAACTCATAAAAAAACACATACAAAAATGGGACTTAACTTACCCCAAAAAAAAAATCAATTTTTTGGGCCATTTTCCCAAGTAAAATGGCGGGGGACTGGGACTAAACCCCAAAGTAGCAAAAACCCATGCCAGATGGAAAAATTTTAAATATGGGTATTATTTGGGTTTAAAAGGGGCCCCGGTACGAAAGCTCGAAACCTGGGGTCAACGGCCCCTTTAACCCTTGCGTGCCCCTACACTAAAAAATTTGTTTTTTTTTCTTTTAAAATTGGTTAGTTTTGGGACCCCCAAGCTGGGGGCCGTTGCGCCGGTTGCGAGCCTGCTTTACCGGGGCCCCTTTTCCAAAATAATATCCCCTTTTTTAATTTTTTGGTTTTCCAGTATGTCAGATTTTTTTTTCCCCCCAAAAATGCGGGGGAGCGGGGGGTGTCTGTGTTTTGTGTTGGACCCCCTTAAAAAGGGTGTGGGCAGCCCCCTAATCCAAGGGTTATGGGCGTCACTAATGGGTTTTTGAAGCGCATGGTATACCACAGTATCTGTATTTAGGAACCCTTCTGTATGTTTTTTTTATATGAATTTTGTAGCACCAGAAAACCACCCCCTCATGCATTGGGGGGTTTATGTGGTGGTTTTTTAATTGCTTTTTTTGCATTTGTGCAAGCTCCCCATGCAAAAACATGTGGTTTTTTTGCATGCTGGTTGTAAACAGGTTTTAAAGGGTTAAATTGTGCATTTTTTTTTTCACCCTAATTTTTCCCCAAAGCAGTGGGGTGGGGAAAAATGTGCCGAAAATTTGCTGCACCTGTTTTTTTTTTCCCAAAGGTAGCTTTTTGGCTGGAGTTTGCCTGTACGGGGTTTAAAGTCTGGGCCCAGCCTTAAAAACCTTAAAAAAACCCCTTTTTTTGGGCCATTTTTCAAAAGTAGCAAACTGTCTCCATAGAGCCAAAATGTAATTCTATGAAGTGTTTTAATGCTCCTGATTGGTGAGTTTCTCCATTTATTATACCTGCTATATGTTTCTTGCTCTTTATATTGTTGTTTATTTTATAGTAGCGACTTGAACTTTTCCTGAGTTTTTGTATTGGGCTATATTAATTGTTTTATTTGAATAGCTTCTAGCTTTTAGCCTACTATTTATGTTTTTCTTTCCTTCTCAAAGTCCCTATTGTACGCGCATACTCTGTAGGTTCTAATGTATTCCCCTACTGGTATGGAAGCTGTTGTACGGGGAGAATGTTTCCACTATCAGGTTTCCTGTAGAGTGTAGTATACACTCTACCTTTGTCAGTTTCCCCATGTAATTTTAAACCCCCTTTAAGCCGAACGTAAAAAGTATTTAATGACCAGAACTTTTTTTTTGTTTTGGCCCCCTTGCTTTTTAACATTTGGTAACTTTTTTTTTTTTCAATGACCAGTTGGTTTGGGGGCCTGTTTTATTAGAGCAATTTGTTTTTTTAAAGGGAATATTTTTTAAGTACACTTATAAATTAATTGCAGTATTTTTTTTTTTTTTTTTTTTTAAACCATTCACATTTCAACTTAATAACTTTTTAAATTTTAAATTTTCTACGGGTTAAAAATTTTAAAGTCGTGGGATCCAAATATGTTTAGGTTTTTTAGTGTGTGTAATTTATTTTTAAAATTTATTTTTTATTAAAAAATTTTTTTTTTATTTATTATTTTTTTTTTTTTCTTTTTTTTTACACTTTTTATGGTTTTTTTGTACTTTTTTTTGACCCCATAAAGGGGAGAACTTTTTAAAACATTTTTTTTTTTTTTTTTTTTAAACTCTTAGTAATGTATTAGCATTTTCCCATTTTGTTTAATTTACGTTTAATCTGTGTCAGTCTGACACAGGAGTGATTGGGAAACAGCACACGGCATCCAAACCCTTTTGGCTTCTTCCCAAGAAAATTCTGGGGCCATGCTAGGTCCCCCAGAGTGCCTTTTGCAGCCGGGTCCCTGAGCTCTGCGGGTAAAGGGCGTTCCGGATCCCCCGGGACGAGCAGGGGACCCCTTTGATTGCGCTCCCGGTTCCCCCGGCCAAACCCGGGGCCAATAAAAAGGGTTAAAGAAATGGGTTGCGGGGGTTTTCCCTCCCTCCCGTTTGCCTGCGGGAGTTGCTCTGGGATCAGGGCTGTGTAGTTCAGCCCCGCCCCCGGCGTACCCTGTGGCGCCGGGGCCCCAAACCCCGATGTCTGCCGGGGACCAAAAAAAAAACCCCCCCCCCCCCAAAAAAAAGGGGGGGGGGGGGGGGGAAAAAAAAAAAAAACCCCTTTTTTTGGCCCCCCCGGGGGAAAAAAAAAAAAGGGGTTTTGGGGGGTTTTTTGTTTTGTGGGGGGGGTTTTTTTTTAAAAAAAGGGAAAACTTTTTTGGTTTTTTCCCCCCCAAAAAGGGTTTCCCCCCAAAAAAAAACCCCCCCCCCCCAAAGTTTCCTTTTTAAAATTTTCCCCGGTTTTTGGGGGGGGGGGAAAAAAAATTTTCGGGTTTTAAAAAAATTTTTAAAATTTTTTTAAAAAAAAATTGGAAAAAAAAAACCCCAAAAAAAAAAAACCCGCCCAAAAAAAAAAAGGGAAAAAAAAAAAAAAATTTAAAAAAAAAAAAAAAAAAATTTTTAAAAAAACCCCCCTTTTTTTTTTAAAAAAAAACCCCTTTCCCTTTTTTAAAAAATTCCCCTTTTTGGGGGGGAAAAAAATTTTTTTAAAAAAAAAATTTTTTTTTTAAAATTTTAAATTTAAAAAAGGGGGTTTGGGTTTTTTAAAAAAAAATTTTTTTTTTTTTTAATTTTCCCCCTTTTTTTTTAAAATTTTCCCCCTTTTTTTTGAAACCCAAAAAATTTAAAAAAATTTTTAAATTTTTTTGGGGGGAAAAAAAATTTTTTCACTTCCCATCCCTTTTAAAGGGGTTTGGGGGTTTTTTTTTTTTTTCCCTTTTAATTTTCCAAAAAAAATTTTTTTTTCCCCCAAAAAATTTTTTTTTAAAAAATTTTTTAAAAAAAAAAAAATTTTTTTTTTTTCCTTTCCCGGGTTTTTTTAAAAAAAAAAATAAGGAAAACCCAACCAAAACCTTTTTTTCCCCCCTTTTTTTTTTTAAAAAATTTCTGGGAAGGGGGGGGAGGGGAAAAAAAATTTTAAAATTTTTTGGGGGGAAAAAAAAGGGGGTTTTTTTTATTTTTTTAAAAAATTTTTTTAATATTTTGGGGAAAAAAAGGATTTTTTTTTTGGGGGGGTTTTTTTGGGGAAAATTTTTTTAGGGGTTTTTTTTGGGGGGGGGGGAATTTTTTTTTTTTTGGGGGGGGGGGGGGGGGGGTTTTTAAAAAATTTTTTTTGGGAGGGGGGGGTTTTTTTTGGGGTTTTTGGGGGGGTTGGGGTGGGGTGGGTTTTTAAAGGGGGGGGGGGGAAAGGGGTTTTTGGGGGGGGGGGGGGGAGGGGGGTTTTTAAAAAGGGGGGGGGGGGGTTTTTTTTTTGGGGGGGGGGTTTTTTTTAAAAAATTTTTTTTGGGGGGGGGTGGGGGGGGGGGGGGGGGGGGGGGAAAAACCCCTTTTTTTGGGGCGGGGAAAAAAAAAAAAGGGGGGGGGGGGGGGAAAGGGGGGGTTTTGGTTTGGGGGGGGGGGGGGGGTGTTTTTTGTTTGGGGGTTGGGGGGGTTTGGGGGGGGGGTTTTTTTTTTTGGGGGGGGGGGGTTTTTTTGGGGGGGGGGGGAAAAAAAAGGGGGGGGGGGGGGGGGGGGGTTTTTTGGGGGGGGGGGGGCCCCTTTTCCGGGGGGGGGGGGGGGGGGGAAATTTTTTTTTTTGGGGGGGTGGGGGGGGGGGGGTTTGGGGGGGGGTTTGGGGGTTAGGGGGGGGTTGGGGGTGGTGGGGAGGGGGGGGGGGGGGGGATTTTTTGGGGGGGGGGGTTTTTCCCGGGGGAAAAAATTTTTTTTTGGGGGGGGGGTTTGGGTTTTTTTTTTGGGGGGGTTTGGTAGCCCCTGTTATTAATCTCTCTATGGCCTTCTCACTTTTATTTCAAAGCTCACATTAGAGGAGCATTTCGTTTAATTCTAACGAGCTCTCCTTTAAGGGTATAGCATTGAGTGTATGTGCTGGATGACATGAGCTGGCATGGAGAATGCAATTACCTGCAGTAGGTTTTCTGTATGTAGTAGAGGAAATACACTTATTCTCAACATTGCCTTTCAAAGATAAATCCAGAAAATTTATGTCAGTAAGATGAAGCTGACTTGTGAAAAATAAACCAAAGGGATTATTATTGAGATAGGATACAAAATCTTGTGCACCAACCGTATTGGATTTCCAGATGACGATGACGTCATCTATAAAACGCCCAAACCAATGAATACATCCAGGAAGGGTTATCATCTACAAAAACAAAACACTCCTCAAACCAGGAAACAAAAGGTTTGCAAATGAAGGGGAGAATTTGGCTCCATTGCAGCCCCTATCTTCTGCAAATAAAATTTATTTTTAAAACAAAAAAATAGTTATGTGAAAGTAGGTATTGGATAACCATAAGAATGTAATCTATAAGATTTTCGCTGTAATTAGAGTATTTTTTCAAATGAAATTCCACTGCCTTTACACCCAAATGATGTGGAATTACTGTGTAAAGTGACTCAATATCACATGTTAACCAACTATAGTCTTCTTTCCACTCAATATTATCTATAATCTGTAAGACATGTTTTGAATCCTTTAGATACCCAAAACACCTCTTCACTAAAGGTTGTAGTAAAACGTCTATCCACTCACATATATGTTCGTTTAAGGAACCTATGCCTGCCACTATGGGTCTCATGGGTGGTGGAAATCTGTTTTTGTGGAGTTTAGGTAGGGAGTGGAAGATCGGGGTGATTGGATTTTTATCCGCAAGGTAATCGTACTCTCTCTGATTAATTAACCCCAATTTTAAACCTTCTTCTAAAATGTTTACAAGATCCTCAGAATTTTTTTTAGTGGGATTAGTGGTAAAGGTTTGATAGGTAGTAGTGTCCTGTAGCAATGCATTATTTACTGATACATATAGCTCAGTGTTCAAAAGAACGACCGAGCCACCTTTGTCCGCCCTTCGAATAGTTAAATCTTTTTTTGCCCGTAATTTATTTATCACTTTCTTATCCTGCAGACTATGGTTATTAAGTTTCTTATTTATTTCGCAATGCAATTCAACTAGTTCTAAGCATCTTACAGAATAAGGGACACAGCGCTGGAAATAGCATGTCTGTTACTAGCTTGTGCTGTCCTCAGCAAAGGGGGCATAATCTATGTGACAGGTTCCCTTTAATACCCAATAATCAAATGCAATTTTTTTTATATTGATACATAAAACGTAGGTTACATTTATTATAATTTAAATAGGCAACAAACTTAGGTATAAACATCATGATTCCATACCACCAATAGATTGGCGATGTAGCACCCATAGCATCGAATACATGGGCCAAAGGGGTTGTCCACATTAAATATGGCATGCTGCTCCCACCATGCCATAAATAAATTGGCTCTGGAAGGTGAGGAGGTCACTCCCATAGGGGCTCCTAATTGTTGTACCTAGAATTCATCATCAAATTTAAAATAGTTATTCTTCAAAAGAAAATCTATGCTTTCCTATATGAAAATATATAATCCTTCCTCATAGGTGCTATATCTGTTTAAATGGAATTCTATAGCAACATGGACCAGATCTTGTGGAATACTAGAGTACAAACTTGCCACATCAATGCTTAACCAGGTATAATTGTCCATTCGAAATCTTTCTTGCTTGCACTGCTTTAACAGCAGTCAGAGAGATACTTTACAGCAGCTTCATGCACATAGGATTCTTAAGACAGATTCTGTCCCATAGACTTGTATAGGAGAGTTTTCACTGTGAAGGGAGGGGAGAGGGGAGCTGTGACATCTCCTCTTGTGACTGGTGGATTCTGTGTTATCTGTAGACAATGGTGTCTCCTTTCAGCTTGACCCTGCTGTTACTGATAATGAGCAGACTGCTGAAAATCTCTCTAAACAGAACAGAAAGTGTCAGACATTGTTAGGCTTAGTGACCAAAGTGAAAACTGCAGGACTTAAGAATTATTAAAAAATATTGAAAGTGATCTGGAAAAATTAAAAAAAAATAACCAAAAATTCCTAAAAAATGTGTTTAACATAAAAATGTGAGTTAAACAATAAGTAATTTTTGATGAAACATTCCTTTTAAATTCTTACAACATTGTCTTACTGTCCCTTAGATATCCTGGAACAGATTGTGCTAGAGTTTGCAGATACCGATCTATCCATTCACTTAATTTTTCACTAAGTGAATCATTGCCTGAAATTATGGGGCACATACTTGGAGGACAAACTCCCTTATGAACTCCATAGAAATTAAGTATTCTTGGATTTTTCTTACCTCCAAATACGTTTTCTTTTTTTCTGTAATCGCTCCTAATTTTACTCCTTCCCTTAGTAGTTTTTTTTACTTACATTGAAATATTTCTGACACTTTCTGATAGGTACATTAGTCATTTGAAATATTTTTTACTTGTTTCATATACAAACCTGAATCCAAAACTTCTGGGAAACTCCACTTATCAGCATTTTTAACTGTTAGGTTTTTATTGTTTTTTTTAATTCTTTCAGTGCTATAGATTCATCTTTTGTAAGGTTGATATTTTTATTAGATTTTTTCTTTCATTTTCAGTTTTTAGCTCTAACAAATCTCTTTCCATTGTAGCTTGGAAATCATCAAGTGCATTAACCCTACATTTCAGGGGATAAAAAGAGGGTTTAACCATCTTGTGTTGGATGCGGGTGGTAATTTTCAAATTATCTGTACGTTCAGATTCATGATCCATCAATGCCATCAGAGTTTGTCATTCCTCAAAACCACTCAAAAGTAAGTTCCTCATATTCATTTTGCAGTAAATCTTCCATTTCTTCTTTTTTGTCTTCACGCTTCTCTATTTCATATTGATCTTCGGTTTTATGAAAAAAAACTTTTTACTGTCAGGAGTCTTGAGAAGCTGTTAATATACAAGATGGTATGATAGAGGAGAGAAGCTGAGCTCTGTGATGTATAGGGTTATGTGATAGAGGAGAGACGCTGAGCTCTGTGATATATAGGGTTATATGAGAGAGGAGAGAAGCTGAGCTCTGTGATATGTGGGTTATATAATAGAGGAGAGAAGCTGAGCTCTGTGATATATAGGGTTATATGATAGGAGAGAAGCTGAGCTCTGTGATATATAGGGTTATATGATAGAGGAGAGAAGCTGAGCTCTGTGATATATAGGGTTATATCATAGAGGAGAGGAGCTAAGCTCTGTGATATATAGGGTTATATGATAGAGGAAAGAAGCTGAGCTCTGTGATATATAGGGTTATATGATAGAGGAGAGAAGCTGAGCTCTGTGATATATGGCTATATGATGGAGGAGCGGAGCTCTGTGATATATGGGGTTATATGATAGAGGGAGATAAGCTGAGCTCTGTGATATATAGGGTTATATGATAGAGGAGAGAAGCTGAGCTCTGTGATATATAGGGTTATATGATAGAGGAGAGGAGCTGAGCTCTGATATATAGGGTTATATGATAGAGGAGAGGAGCTGAGCTCTGATATATAGGGTTATATGATAGAGGAGAGAAGCTGAGCTCTGTGATATATGGCTATATGATGGAGGAGCGGAGCTCAGTGATATATGGGGTTATATGATTGAGGAGAGAAGCTGAGCTCTGTGATATATAGGGTTATATGATAGAGGAGAGGAGCTGAGCTCTGTGATATATAGGGTTATAGATAGAGGTGAGAAGCTGAGCTCTGATATATAGGGTTATATGATAGAGGAGAGAAGCTGAGCTCTGTGATATATAAGGTTATATGATAAAGGAGAGAAGCTGGGATCTGTGATATATGGGGTTATATGATAGAGGAGAGAAGCTGAACTTTGTAATGGATTGTATGATAAAGGAGAGAAGCTGAGATCTGTGATATATAGGGTTATATGATAGAGGAGAGGAGCTGAGCTCTGTGATATATAGGGTTATATGATAGAGGAGAGGAGCTGAGCTCTGTGATATATAGGGTTATATGATAGAGGAGAGGTGCTGAGCTGTGTGATATATAGGGTTATGGAGGATAACACAGAGCGGAGACTGATGACCAATTTAATAATAATCTCTCTATTTCCTAACATTACTTGCTGCTTGTGGTTTTGGTAGAGTGGGGCTCCCGTTCAAAGAAGGAGCCACATGGTTGTTTGTTCCATCCCTGTCCCGATGTCCTGTAATGTAAGAACACTGTAGACTGCTATAAAATCATTACAAAAACTGAAGCAGGAAAACTGAAGGTGACCTATTTCCTATTTGCTGCAAGTGCTGTATTGTACATTTAGTGAGCGCTGTAAAGTAAAATGCTGTGAACCCAGTATCACTTCCTCTGTGAAACCTACTTTATAGAAGTAGACTTTGTATCTGACTCAGTTACAGAACATAATATAACCTCATCACTAATTTACTATTCTATCAACTCAATTCATACAACGTAAAAATCTCTTTTGTCCAACACTGTGTCATGATCTCATATATCGTCATAGATTGTGGGTAGGATCTAAACACGGCAAACATCCTTTAATCAAGCATTAATGGGATCTGATAAATGCCAAATTATCAGGTATTGTGAAGTATCAGACGAAAAGTACAGCAAAATTGTTTTTACAACAGAGAATTTGTTATATGATAGTCCATAAAAAACTCTTGTTACAAACAGGCTATTCAGAGAAAAAAGCTGCATTGTTGGGGGTCTGACCATAATGATCCATACCAATCGCAAGAACAGAGGTCCTGAATCCTCTATGTAACTGGAGCAGTGGTTAAATGTGTGTACTGCCACTCCATTAACTTTTAATGGGACTGCCGAAGCTAAATGCTGTAAATAGAGCAGTGGGAACTGGACATCCACTAATCCAACAGTTACCTCCTATCCTGTGAATAGGAGAGGTGTTGCTAATGGCTCAACTCCTTTAACCATCCTAATTTGCTTGTGACTCACCGATTCTTCGAAAGCGAAAAGGAATCAAGACTTGGTGAGTGATAAGCAAATTGAAGATGGTTGCATCCAATATAGGGCACTCCCCATATTAAAAAAAAATCACAGAAAAATTTCCTCAGAAACAAATAGTATCTATATGGATTTGGAACAACAAACCAGTCACTGAAAAAATCCTAAACAAATCCAAACTCTAAAATATAACTTTTAATATATACCCATAAAAAATACGATTACGTATCTCAAGTCTACCTTAGTCAATGTATTTTTTTATATATACATATACACACTGTCCCTATCTAATTTCCCTACACTTATCCTCAAATAGACCAAGTAATCGTCCCGATAAGGACGGCCTAGTCTTTGTAGGCTCACCCTATTAAATCACTTTATGTCCCTATCAACCACCAGAAACATTAACATATATACATTTCTGTACAGTGTTTAAAGATACATCAATTCAAAATCCAAACACAGTTATCACTATTCCTGTAGAGTCCCATATAAAGTACTCAAAGGCTCACAGTCCACTGATATGAACACTGCAATTTTTCTCTTTCAATTATAGGGTAAATGTCTATATATATCGTCCGTGTAGGGAACATAAAACACATTTATCCAACATCATCTCAAGATACATCAAACCTTATCCTCGACGCGTTTCCCCCCTCCATATTATGGGGTTCATCAGGAGGATCTCCTAGGGGACATTACACTGACTCAAGATAGTAGTCTCCTCGATATGCTTTAACCATCCTAATTTGCTTGTGACTCACCGATTCTTCGAAAGCGAAAAGGAATCAAGACTTGGTGAGTGATAAGCAAATTGAAGATGGTTGCATCCAATATAGGGCACTCCCCATATTGCCTTTATAATTTATAAATGCTCAGTGAAGTACAAAAGGTGATATTCACATCCTCACACACCGACATGGCGCCTCTCCCCAATGACAGATATTACCCTTTTTGAACCACTCATCGCTTCTCACCCATCCAACCATTATAAAAGGAACTGATGAGGGGCAAAACCCTGAAACAGCTGTATGCAGATGAACAATATTGCTTTGGCATGAATCTTTTTTTTTTTCTTTTGAAGACTCACTAGCGAATTAAAGAGAACCTGTCACATAGGTTATGCCCCCCTTGCTGAGGACAGAACAAGGTAGTATCAGACATGCGGTTTCCAGCGCTGTGTTCCTTATTCTGTAAGATACTGTAGTTTTCTTGTATTTAATGCTCAAATCTGCAGTTTTCAGCCAGAAGAGTGATTCGAAGAGTCCTTCAGAGTGTCAGTTTTTTCAAACCCGGCCAATCGGAGGCTAGCCCCGCCCACCTCAACTGACAAACCTATTACTTTGAATAGGTAGAAACATGTGAATAACTGTCAGTGGGTGGAGCTAGCCTTTGGTGGGTGGAGCTAACACCTGCTCATGAATAAGATTTAAGGGGTAAATGCTCTAAAACTGCTACATCTTACAGAATAAGGGACACAGCGCTGGGAACAGCAGGTCTGACACTAGCTTGTGCTGCCCTCAGCAAGGGGGGCATAAACTGTGACAGGTTCCCTTTAAGGATTGCTACAACCAATAGGTGGTGCTAGAGCATCCAGCTCTCTTACCATAATGCCTTTGTTATTAGCAAAAATGGAGCATGTGGCATTCACAATATTCTCAGAAGTGGTATATGGATGGAGAGGAAATTGGTAAAAGTCTTATATATTAGGGTGTGTCCACTCGACAGTGACAAAATACTGGCTGGATTCCTTCTTAAGAATCCAGACGGTATTTTGTCGTTTTTTGCATGGTTTTGGGGGACGAATCTGTCCGCGGTTTGTGGATTCGCCTGTCCCCTTCAACCATTGAAATGTGCATCTTCCGCCCGAAAACCAGGCAGGAGATTGAACATGTTCTAAGTTTTCGAAAACAGCGGCAGTGTAAAATACTATCCAGCATAAAATCCATTCAGTGTGGACTACTGAATGGATTTTCTATTAAAGGGGTTTTATCGTTTGAACTGTTTGGGCTCTTCAGCTAATTCTCTGAGATTGAATGTGAAATCCAAGGGCGAGCCTCTCCTCTCAGCAGGCGTGTCTCTCCTGCCAGGAGGCGTGTCTCTCCTCTCAGCAGGCGTGTCTCTCCTCACTGAAGACCTGTGACATCATCATTCTGGGTGAGGCAATAGAAGCAGAAGGATGTCTGGAGAGAACAGCTATATAGCCTCTTGCATGGTTCTTATGTGTCTGCAGAGCTTCAGGCTCCACAAGCTCCTAGCTGGGCTATAAGCAGTTATACACACAGCCTGAACTGATGAGACATGTGAGGAGTGTACACTCTCCTCCCCCCTTTCCCTCTGTTACCAGGCAACAGACTGGGTTATATGGAGCAATGCACACTGGCCTCCCCCTCCTCCTCTCCCCCTGTTAACAGGCAGAAGACTCTATAATACTGTGTTATATGATCTGTGACTTAAACAGGCAGTCATTGCCCAGCTCATTCACCCTAGAGCTTGGAGATGTGTATAGAGACAGCAGACCTTGGTTTCACGATCGATTTTAACAGCTCAGAGGGTAGAAAACACAGAGTGTGCAGGCAGCCAATCACAGCGCAGTGGGCGTGGCCAGGGCGTTTCCTGTCTGGGAGCGTATCCCAACAGGCTGAATGAAATGTCAACCAGCCAATCACAGTGCAGGGGGCGTGTCTAGGGGCAGGATCTGGTCAGTGGGTGTGTCCCGACCAGCAGCAGCAGAAACAGAATACAGATTTACAGAAAAGCTCATATCTGCTAAACCAAGTGACTGAGGTAATGCAAACCAATTGCAAAAGTGCTTATTTTTACTGTCCCCATAATCTGAGACATGATCTTTGTAGCGATAAAACCCCTTTAAAGTCTATGTGTAAGGTTGACAGTCGGTTTTCAATTCTGTCTGAAAAGTCGACCAAAGACCTTGACGTGTGAACAGACCCTTTGGGTACACCCAACATAATCGATTCACATGTAGGAGGCAGATTAGTATAAGGCTAAGGTCACACTTAGTGGCACCAACATGCAGTTTTATAGTTAATCCGTACGGGCCCAGCCACCCTGTGAAAAAAGGCTGCCCCCATGCTTCACACAAACGGTAGAAAGAGGCACACCTGTCCTTTTTATCATATTGGCTATCTCAATTGTATGTGCATCCTTGCAATACACATATAATTGAGTTGTAGGGCTGAGCAAAGAGAGCTATGCGCTCCCTTCCCCTGCGGTATGTTGCTGCACAGGCAGTGCAATGAAGTGAAGGACTCACTAGGGGAGCAAGGAGAGGTGAGTACCTACCTACTGGGGGACCCTATCTACCTATCACTCTACTGGGGGGTCCCTATCTAACTAACTACTTACTAGGGGCCCCTATCTACCTACCTTCTGGGGGTCCTTATCTACCTACCTCCTGGGGGCCTCTATATACCTACCTACTGGGGTGTCCCTATCTACTAACCTACCTATTGGGGGTCCCTATCTACTTACCTACTGGGGGGTCCCTATATAGCTACCTACAGGGGGTCCCTGTCTAACTAACTTTCTACTGGGCTCTTTTATCTACTTACCTACCTATTGGGGGAACTCTACTTACCTACTGGGGGGACTCTATCTACCTACCTTCTGAGAACCCTATATAACTACCTACAGGGGGGGGCTATATACCTATCTACCAAGGAGGACTATATACCTAGCTACCAGGGGGCCCTACCTACCAGGGCACAAGGGGGGTAATGATTACCATTTGGGGTACTATGGATGGGGAGTTTGTACTTGGTGTGAGGGCACAGATAGAAGATGATTAAAAAGTGAGGAGTCTCAAGTTTTTGTGTTGTGAATTCTACAGGGATAAGTGTTGGCCAGGAGAAGTCATCATGGTGGCCTGGACCGGATGGAGAAGTAAAGAGAAAGAGAATGACTCATCAGACGTCACCTATGAGTCACTAAATATAACTGCACTGTGTACACTGGTATCTACTACTGTATGGTCACTGTAAGGAGGTAATATATAGTCTATAGAGCCTGTGTACACTGGTAGCTACCACTATATGGTCAGTGTATGAAGGTTATATACAGTATGCAGAGTCTGTGTTGAGGGGGGCCCAAACACTTCAGCTGTATGGGGCCATGAGGATTCTGATGACAGCCCTGAGTGACTGGAGAGGTCAGAGGGGGGAAGAGACAGCAACTGGAGAGTTCAGATGGGGGGGGGGCAGTGATTGGAGGAGTCTGGTGAAAGGAGGGGTCAGCAGGGGGGAACAACTGGGTGGTCAGGGGGAGACATTGACTGTTGAGGGGCCATGGGATGGATGAAGCAGTGACTGGAGGAGGTCTGGGGGAAGAGACAGAAGCAAAGGAGATTCGGAATGGGGGAGGGGGGGCAGTAGAGGCTGGAGGACTGGTGAAAGGAGGGATCAGTGGGGGAGACAAAGACTGGGTGGGTCAAGAGGAGGAGACAATGACTGGGTGGGTCGGGGGGAAACAGTGACTGGACGGGTCCCCGGGGTGGTGATGGTGACTCAGGGGTCAGACAGTGCCTGGAGTGGTCAGGGGGAGACAGTGGCTGGAGGAGTCAGAAGGGAGGAGACAGTGACTGGGGAGGTCAAAGGGGGAGAAGCAGTGACTCAAGTGGTTAGAGGGGGCGAGACGGTGACTGGAGCAGTCAGAGGGAGAAGTGAGAAGGCACAGTGGCTGAGGGGAGTCAGAGAATGAGAAAGAGCTCTCAGATCTTTGTAGATATCAGGACACAGTGCAGCTTTTCTGGGACTGCAGGACACAGTCTCAATATCAGGACTGTCCCGTTCAAATTAGGACAGTTGAGAGGTATACTAAAAATGCTAAGCACCTCCGGTCCCGGCAGAAAAACCGTTGGAGACCCTGGTGAAAATGCCTAGCACCCAGGGTCCCAGCAGAAAAAACATTGGGGACTTTGCTAAAAATGCTGAGCACCCGGGTCCCAGCTGAAAAAACGTTGGGGATACTGTCAAATATGCTAAGCACCCCAGGTCACGACAGAAAAAATGTTGGGGACCCTGGTAAAAATGCTAAGCACCCTGGGTCCCGGCAGAAAAACCGTTGGGGACCATGCAAAAAGAGAAATAAATCCTGAAGACCTGCAGTTTTCACTTTGGCCACTAGGCCTAATAATAAATTCTGCAGAGAAAACTTGTAAGCATTATCATCACAGGCAGAATTACACTACAAGGAGACCCCAATCTGTATAGATAACACAGGATCCACCTGCGTACTTCCCAGGTCACAGAGCATGCCTAGAAAACTCTCCTATAGAAGTCAATGGGTCTGCTCCTGTTCACAGGATCCTATGTCCATGAAAAATGATAACACTAAGCATTCAATGAGAAGGTAAAGTAAAACTTTCCTGTCTAGCTGTAAGATGACTGAACGAGGAAATAGGGTGAACTTTTAGGTAAGATAAGAGTCTGGCAAGATCAGCATGCAAGAGTGATAGCACATCAAAATAATAACAGTCCTGGCACAAGTTTGCTTAACTCAAGAATACTGTTTACGCCTTTTGAGGTGATTGAGTAGCTATACTTGCTACCCTAAATGGTCACTTCTTTGGGTGTCGGCCAGCTGACTACTGTGGGAGGGCAAGATTAACTCACACAGTTTAGTGAATCAAAAGGGCTCTGAGAGAAACCCTTCAGAATGTGTTTATTTTATACTGAGGGTGTTCCACGAAATCACGATTAATCACAAATTACATTAACCTATAATAGTTCAAAAGCTTATCTTGTCATTCAAATAAATGCATTACAAATTAGAATATCTTAATATTTATAACTACTTTAAGGGGAAAAAAATCCAATATTTTACTAAAACAAAGGTTATTCATAATTCATACCTCAAAACAGCAGCAACATTTTGTTACTAAGGGCCACATGTATGAAAACTGCCTAGGTCTAAAACTTTCTTTGTTGCCCATAGCAACCAATCAGAGCGCTCCTCTCATTTTTCCAGAGCACTATATGAAATGAGAGGGGTTCCCTGATTGGTTGCTATGGGCAACAAAGAGAGTTTAAGACCTAGACAGTTTTCATACATGTGGCCCTAAGTTTCGGGTGGCTAGCTGATATGAAGGCCAAACTACACAGCTTTATGAGAAAAGGTGCAGATATTTTTAAATCAATTATCCATTGTTCTAGAGAAACTTCTTATCAGTA
Organism: Phyllomedusa bahiana; assembly: GCA_025379985.1. NCBI lineage: Eukaryota > Metazoa > Chordata > Amphibia > Anura > Hylidae > Phyllomedusa > Phyllomedusa bahiana. Next base: position 21,788 of record JAODAL010012778.1, read on the forward strand.
AGCTCAAAGGCTTCAATGCAACAAATATACTGAGAACAAGAACATATTCAAGGACAGTTATTAGAATTAAAGAACATACAAAATGGAGTCACTCTAGTCCTAGGATACATGTGTTTCTACTGTAACAGAGGCACATGGCTTGATGGTTAGGGTATGTTCACACGGCGTATTGGGGCTCTCCGTCCAGGAGGCATGTCTCTCCTCACTGAAGAACTGTGACATCATCATTTTGTATGAAGCAGGGGATGCAGAAGGTGGTCTGGATATAACAGCTCTGCAGCCTCCTGCATGCTTCTTATGTCTGCAGCCTTCAGGCTCCACAAACTCCTTGCTGTGCTATATGCAGTTATACACACAGATGAGACATGTGAGGAGTGTACACTGCTCCCCCTTCCCCTCTGTTACCAGGCAGCAGACTGGGTTATATGGAGCAATGCACACTGCCCTCCCCCTCCTCCTCTCCCCTCTATAATATTGTGTTATATGAGGGGATCTGTGACTTAAACAGCCAGTAATTGCCCAGATCATTCACCCTAGAGCTGGGAGATGAGTATAGAGACAGCAGCCCTTGGTTTAACTATCGCTTTTAACGGCTCAGAGGGGAGAAAACACAGAGTGTGCAGGCAGCCAATCACAGCGCAGGGGGCATGGCTGGGGCGTTTCCTGGCTGGGGGCGTATCCCAACAGGCTGAGTGAAATGTCAGCCAGCCAATCACAGTGCAGGGAGCATGTCTAGGGGGGGGTCCGGCCAGGGGGCATGTTCCGACCAGCAACAGAATACAGATTTACAGAAAAGCTTATATCTGCTAAACCAAGTGACAGAGGTAATGCAAACCAATTACAAAAGTGCTTATTTTTACTGTACCCATAATCTGAGACATGATCTTTTTAGCGATAAAACCCCTTTAAAGACACAACTGCAACCTCTACTTTATCAAAAGTTTATTCTCAAATTTTATGCTCATTGTTGTTCTTATACTTTCTCGTCTTGACTACTGTAACTCCCTGCTTATCAGTCTCACTATCTGTAAGCTCTTTCCTCTCCAATCTATCCTGAATTGCTGCATGCCAGGCTTGTCTTTCTTTTCAACCGCTATACTGATGCCTCTACCCTGTGTCAATCACTGCACTGGTTGCCCATTCAGTATTGAATACAACATAAACTCATCACGCTCTTCACAGTGCTGCATCTCCTCCCTCATCTGTCTACCACCCTACCCATTCTTTCCGCTCTGCTGATGATATCAGTTTACATTCCTCAGTCCATCGAAGCTCCCATGCCTGTCTCCAAGATTTCACACGTGCTTACCAGTTCTCTGGAACATGCTACCGCGGGCGATCAGGCACACTCATAGCCCCCACCTGCTATCACACACATCTGTCACTCCCTTCACTAGGGCACTCACAGGCACTTATCTTTATATAGATGTACTGTCAGGGTGTCAGGTTCACCCAACCTTTATGTAAACCAGGGGTGTAACTAGAGAAGCCAGGGCCCCAAAGCAAACTTTTGGACAGGGCCTCCTACCCCCCCCTCCCCCTCGTCCACCTCCGTGACCACGAACATTTACCAGGACATGCTGTTAGATAATACAAGGGGCAAATACCTCACCCTACATAATCCCACTATACCAAGACCAACATTACTAAATGTTACCAATAACGCTACTACAAAAGGACCTGATTATACCACCAGAACATGACCACAAAGTGACTGAATAATACCCCTACACTATTACTGATCAGTACACAAAGACCAATAGTACCCCCATATAGTGGCCATATAGTGGTATATACTAGTGTACACAAGCTCTGCAGACTGTATATAACCACAATACAGACCATATATGGTAGACACCATTACACAGCTCTGAGACTATATATCGTGAAATAGGTAGACACCAGTGTACAACAGGCTCTGTAGACATAAGTGATTACAGTGGAGTTACATCTTGTGACTCACAGGTGACGTTTCTCTGACGAGTCGTTGACTTCCCCTTTTGTTCTGCATCCGGTCCAGACCGTCATGATGATGTCTCCCGACCACTTGTTCCTGCCGATTTAGACACAACTATCTTAGAATCCTGACTTTTCCAGCACCTGCCCTCCTGGCTATATGGGGTCCATTTAGGCAGGCAGAGTTTAGATAGGCTATATGGGGCCCCAGATAGGCAAGGTTTAGGTAGCCAATAGAGTGCCCATATAGGCAGGCAGGGTTTAGGTAGCTATAGAGAACCATACAGGTAGACAGGGGTTAGGTGGGCTATAGGGGCCATATAGGTAGGGTTTAGGTAGCTAAAGGGGCCCCATATAAGTAGACAGGCAGGCTTCGGGGGCTATAGGGGCTATATAGGCAGGCTTCACGGGGGCTATAGGGCTATTCAGGCAGGCAGACTTAGAGCTATATAGGCAGGCTTTGGGGGGTATAAAGGCAGGCTTGGGGGGGTATAAAGGCAGGCTTGTGGGGTATAAAGGCAGGCTTGGGGGGTAAAAAGGCAGGCTGGGGGTATATAGGCAGACTGGGGGGGCTACATAGGCAGGCTTAGGGAGTATATAGGCAGGCTTAGGGGGTATATAGGCAGGCTTAGCGGGTATATAGGCAGGCTTGGGGGTATATAGGCAGGCTTGGGGGTATTTAGGCAGGCTTAGGGGTATATAGGCAGGCTTAGGGGTATATAGGCTGGCATGGGGTATATAGGCATGCTTGGGGTATATAGGCAGGTTTGGGCATATATAGGCAGGCTTGGGCATATATAGGCAGGCTTGGGGGTATATAGGCAGGCTTAGGGGTATATAGACAGGCTTAGGGGTATATAGTCAGGCAGGTGGGTATACAGGCAGTCAGAGGGGTATGTAGGCAGGCTTAGGGGTATGTAAGCAGGCTTAGGGGTATATAGGCAGGCAGGGGGGTATACAGGCAGGCTTAGGGATATATAGGCAGGCAGGGGGTATACAGGCAGGCTTAGGGGTATATACAGGCAGGCAGGGGGTATAAGGCAGGCTATGGGGGTATATAGGCAGCAGTGGGGTATATAGCAGGCAGGGTATCAGGTCAGGATAATAGACAGGCTTTAGGGTATATAGGCAGGCTTAGGGGCAGGTAAAATAAGAAATAGTTTACTTACCTCGGTCCATGCTCCCCCGATGCGCCGCGCTGCAACCTCTCTGCTCAGTGCGGGTGGCGCGGTGATGTGACGTCACCGCGTGCGCCCACGTAATCACAGAGAGCTGGCAGGGGAAGTAGCAGAGCGGATCGTCGCTCCGCTCTGCTATCTCCAGGCAGCGCTGCCTCTGAACACTCGGGCCGAAGGGCCCGGGCGTTCAGAGGCGGCATACGCCGGGCTCCTCAGCTCCCCGCCCGCCGCAGTGAACTATTATGTTCACTGTCGGCGGGCCCAGGTGTGGCATTACTGGGGTAGCGGACGCGGTAGCAGCTGCCCCGTAGCGTGGGCCCCCTAAGTGTACGGGCCCCAGGGCAGCTGCTACGTCTGCTACCCCGGTAGTTACGCCCCTGATGTAAACCACCTCCTATTTATGTAACATGGACGGGAAACCAAATGTAAACCTAGCACTTCTTCCCCTTTCCCCCCCCTCACCTTAGAAACCCCAGGTACACCTTGTGTCTCATCTGTAAGTAGCTTTTCATTGTGCAATGTATGCCTTTTTGTCTGCACCTACACCCTCCAAATTGTAAAGTGCTGCAGAACATGTTGTCGCTATATAAATAAAGGTTATAATTATTATTATTACTGCGATCATCTTTCTATCATTCACACTTCTGGCTGTGGCTCTCTGGCAGTCGAGACTCTCTCAAGGTCTCATTGCTGTCACTAGTGACAAATTCAGAACCAAATGACCTTAATAGAGAAAACTAATTTTAGAAAAGCAGTGGGGAACAGAAAACACCCAAAGGGGGAGACTAAGGGCTCTACATTTCTTTTTTAAAAGGGGTTTATTTCCATTTTACGATTTTGGGCATATTTCAATTTGGGAATCTGTTTTTTGGGGGATGAAAGCACTGATTTGAAGGGGCTGCAGCACCGATTTTTAGAAATTGCGTTTTTTGCAAAAGTTTTGAAAACCACAGACAACCCGCCCTTATAGGGGCCGTTTCGGGATAAATCTCCCCCCCAACACCATCCCCAAAATTTTTTGCCCCCAAAGGCAAACATGCATCACATCACCTTTTAACCAATTTTTTGACTCCCCCCCCCCTTTTCCCCTCCTTCCTGCCAGAGATTTTTAAATTTTAAAGTAAAAACGGGGTTTAAACGCAAATAAAAAAATATCAAACACAAAAGAAAAAGGTGCCTCCCCCCGGTTACCCGTGTTTATGTACTTTTTTGATCCGGTGAAAGGGAAAAAATCTTCCCCGGGCCAAACAGGGGGAAATTTGGACGCTCAAAGAAGATTGAAACCCAGCACTAAAAAAAAATAGAAGTGAATTAAAAAGGGGAAAAATTTTTAAATTGCTCCCAAAAATTTTTAAAGCCCTAAAAAAAAAGGGGATCTCCGAATCTCTGGGGGGAACCCTTTACTCTTTTATGACTCTTCCCTCATAAAGCGTTTCGGATCTCTGGGTGGACCCTTACTAAATTAGCGAGTAAGGGTAAAACCCCAGATTCAAACGCTTTAAAAGATGTGGGTTATAAATGATCAACTTCATTTTTTTGTTTTTTTAAATTTATGGGATAATAAAAGTTTTGGGTTTTTTAAAAAACCCCTTCAAGTTTTCTGAGTCCCGGGATTACAAATCTACTTAAAACGCCATAACCCTTTTTTTGCCCCCCGGTTATTCTAAAATTTTTTTTTCCCCTTCTTTCATAATATTATTAGATTTTTTTTAAAAATTTCATGGAAAACGATAAAACAATTTTTAAAAAAAGTTGTTTTTTTTCATATTTTTACAGCAAAAGTGGTGCTAATATAAGTTTTGTAATTAAGTCACTTTTCCATCACAGATGTTCATATGTAGGTGATATAAAGTTTTTTGGGGGAGGGGCTAGAAGTTGTTGGTTAAAGGGCAAAAGGGGTATTTTTTAATTAATTTTTTTTTTTCCCCCTTGGTTTTCAGAAAAAATTTCCCTTTTTGGGGGCATTTTTAACAAAATTTTCTTTTTTTTGCTGTTTTCCCCTGTAACGGGGGTTTGGTATATTACATCAGATACAGGGGGAATTTTTACACCCCCAGCATCTGACGGGTGAAACAAACTGCATTTTCCCCAGTCACATGTCCCTTGATTGCGCTCCCCTCTCTCTATGGGCGAGCGGCGCCCCAAACGGTTGCTTCTCCTGCCTGCCTGCATGAACAGCCCTACCTCTAATATAGAAGTTGCTTCTGCTAAAGACTTTAACTTTTCAGGTATTTTAAAACCCCTTTTAAAAGGGATTTGTCTCACCCCCGGGCTTTCACCCCTATCCTCATTTTTGGCTGGCCCCATGGGTTTTTTTAAATTCCGGCGGGTGCTTCTAGTCTGCCTCTTCTCCTCCCCCCCCTTACCACCTCCCCTCAGCACACAGAAAAGTCTCCTCCTCCCCAACTGCAATAATTTCTATACAGCAGGGGGGGGGCAGGGGGTTTGCTCCCAATTTAACCCTGTGTTGCCTGCCTAGGCTGCGTCCCGGGCTGCCCCACCCTGGATCGAGCATTTGTGCGGCTGTTTGGGGCCCGAGCCTTGCTGCCCCCTCCACAAAAGTCGGGAACAGCAGGGAGGGGGCTGATCTATAATTGGCAATGGGCCAGGGGTCTGTGAAGCTGTGTATGCAAAAAAAGCAGGCAGGGGGGATGAAAAGGGTTTCCCCTTTTACCCCCGCTTAGCATACAAATCTCCAGGGGACACTCAACAACAACAAACCCTGTCCCCCATCAAACAGACACAGGAAACGGTGAAGGTTTTACAAATCACAAAGGTTTCCAAAAACAGCAGAGCAGGGGGGGAAATTGAACCTTTCAAAACCCCCCCCTGATCTGGGGTTCAGAAACACTGTTCTTTTAGTATAGTCAAGCCCATAGACACATCGTTTAAAAGAAAAACACTTCACTGCTGTCACATCGTACTGACCCCCCAGATCAGCCTCCCCTCTCCCTCCCCCAAAATCTGTGTAAAGCGGGAAGGGAGCAGGCACACACGGGTTTAAAACCCGGGCAGCACACTACACAGACACAGAAGCCATCCCCCTCCCCCCCCTTCCCAACAGAACATCAAAATTGCCCCCCTACTGGGGCGGGGGGGGCCTCTGTCCCCGACCTGTTTTTGAGAAACTGATGAGCCCACCAGCACTGGCAGCCATTGAGATAAAAACACGGGTGGGTTTGGCCCTATATGTTTTGAGGAGCTAAAATGCACTCCTACTACCAGGGATGACTAAAAAACAGTAGGAAAATTTTTTAAAGAACATTATTGCAAACCCTGCTTTTTTTTAAAAGATCTTTTAATTAAAACCCAACATTGAGCGAGAAAAACCCCTTTAACAAAAATCTGGTTAATTCAAAAGAGTGGTTTTTAAACAATTTTAGGAGGTAAAGCATCTTGTGTTTGTGCCCCCAATAGTCAACTACCTTAGAAAAACTAAATAATGAAGTGAAAAAACATTTTATAAAAGTTTTTAAAATTAAAAAATTTTTAAAAAAAAAAAAACAATTTCAAAAAAAATTTTTAAACCTAATTATTAAAAAAAAAATTTTACAATAATTGGAAATCTGTAATATTTGGGGTGTCCATAAAAAACCCAAATTTAAAAAAGGGTAAAAAAAACCTTCCCCCGCATCTTTTTTTTTTTTTGCCAAAAAACTGAAATAAATGGATCCAATAGTTGTTTGTACTCCAAAGTGACACCAGCAGACACTACAAGTCATCCCATAACAAAACAACTCCTGACATAGGTCTGCATTTAGCATAATAAGTTTGTGGTCTCTGAATATGGTGATGCAAAGCTTTTTTTATTTTTAAAAAAATTTTTTTAAAATTTAATTAAAAAAAAAGGAAACATACCAGAAATTTAAAAAAATTAGTGTAAACCCAAAATTTCCATACTGAAAATATTTTTTAAATTCGGGCACCATGAACATAGTAAAAACCAAAACTAAAACCCAAAACTAAAGTTTAGGGGGTTTTTCCCCAATACATCAAAAGGCCCCTTAAAAAAAACAACTAATTCTGCAAAGAACAAGATCCAATATGGCTATGACAAAAAAAAAGTTAGGGCTTTTGAAGGGCAAAGATGAAAAAAATCAAAACACCCTCACCAAAAATTACTTTGTTGATAAAGGGTTCATTTAAGAAAAAATCTATTATTTTTGTGGCTATCGTAAATTTAATTGTTTTCCAAAATTACAGAAAAAACAAAAAAAATCCTGTGAAATTTCCGGGGTTTTCGGGTTAGCAATTCTGTGGGTTTAGCGGGAACACTAGGGGAACATGTATGAAGTCGGGCGTTTCCGAAGTAAATTTTCCCGATCTCGTTTTCAGAAAAAATAAGGGCCCCTTTAATGTATGAAAGTTTTTTTTGGGTGCGATTGGGTTGAAAATAAAAGAAAAGTCATTAGAATAGAAAGCAGGTAATAGAAAAAAAGGGGTTCCCTAAATCTTCTTGGGGGGAACCACGGGTTTCCCCAGCAATCCCTTTGTGCTGTGCGGGCCCTCTTGAGTGGAAGTGATTGTGCTCTGACCAAGAACAAAAACTCCCACAACCCCTTAAAAAATAAAACCCTTTCCCCCTCACCCCCGCTATGACTTTCCCCCAGGGCCCGGGGACCCCCTCTGGAAGAAACTTTTTCTGTAAGCAACAAGCTTCTCTTTCTTCCAAAACCCCTTCATCTCTCGAAAACCCTAACCTTTTTTTGGTTTAACAGAAATTTGGGGCTGACACCTTCTGACAAAAACCTTTCCCCCTGCTGCACTTTTTTAGGGCCGGGCTTCATTTACCCACACCCCCCGTCGGGAAAGTAAACATGTGGGGGGGTGTCGCCTTCTTCTGCCCAGATACCTGCTCTTTTGTCCCCGCCCACCACAAACCTTCCCCACCCCTTCCCTCCTTCGAGGTGCACTCCGTCCGCATCTACTCCCCCCCAACCCCCAAAGGGGCCCTGTTGTTTATCGCCCCCCCAGGCCCCCCAAACCGCCTTCCTCGACCATTTGTTTCCGGGCCCCTTCACTTTCTCTCCACTGAAAACCCCACTATTATCAGGGGAGTTTTTCAAAAATCCCAATCGACCCCCCCTGCTCCACAACTAAAAACTCCTGTCACTCCCTCTTCCTTGGGCCCCCACCCAGTGGACCTCGGGAGCCACTCATAAAGAGGGGACACCCCACTGACCTAAAATCTTCCCCCAAACCTCTGTCCTCTATCCAACCCCCTCAATTTTTCTCCCTCTACCCATCTCTGACCACAATCGCTCCCCTTTCTCCACCAATTCCACCACACCTGCCCCCCCTGCCCCCAAAACTACTGCTCCCCCCCCCTAAAAAACCCCAACAAACCCTTTAAACCCCACACTCTCTCTGAATCTCTTTTTTCCCCCTCTACCATATCCTCATTTACTTACCCAGACCAGCCACCACTTTTTACAACAACACAAACCTTCCACTCGCATGGTTCCCCCCCTCACACACAACAAAACCAAAACCAACAGACAACCCTGGGAACAGACCCCCACCAAAACAGCTGAGGCCCAGCTTCCAAATTGCCGGGGAAAGCCGCGGGGAAAAAAGCCACTCCACCGACGAAACCCGCCTCATACAAACAAACACTGCCCTACATTTAAAACTGCCTCTCATCGCCAAACAGGAAATACTTCCCCCACCCTCATATCCCCCTGTCCCCACAACCCCCAAGGGGGGGGGGGGGGGGGCAAAAACTGTTCAAAACCTTCAACGCTCTCCTCCGTCCACCAGCACCCCCCCCCATTTTCCCCCCTCTCAGCAGACGACTTCCGCCACCAAATTCCAAAATAAGATCAATCTCATCAAAAAAACTTTACCCCCACAGTCCCCCCGTCTATTCTTTTTCCCGCATGTCCCCCCCACCCACCTCTACACCTGCTTTAAACACCAACCCCCCTCCTAACTTTTCTTTTCAAATGTCACTCATGAACACCTCTCAACTCAACTCTCCAAATCCAAAATCACTACCTGTAATCTTACCCACTTGGGCCCTCAAACCCCATCCCGCCCTTTTTGCTGTTTCACCCCGCCCTCCCCCCATCTCTTCAACCTAAAATTAACCTCTGGCATCTTCCCTTTATCCTTTTAAAAATGGGGACCATCACACCCATCCTTTAAAAAACCCCCCTCTTGACCCCTCTTGTCTTCCAACTTTCGCCCCATCTCACTGTTTCCCCTTCGCCTCCAAAATCCCCGAAAAAACACGTCCATTTCAACTTTCCCCCTCATCTATTCACCAAATCTCTCCTTGAACCCCTTGAAACGGCTTCCGACCCCAAACCAAATCTACAGAAACCGCCCTAACCAAAGGGCACCCCAAAACCAAGCAAAGGCCAAAGCCTCACCCACAAAACCCGTGCTTTTCCCCCCTAGACCGTCCCGCCTTGAAATTTGTGGAAACCCCCCCCTCCTGCTAAAAATCCTCTGCTCCCCCGGGGATCAAAGGGGGGCCCTTTGGGTCTTTCCTGGATCTCCCCCCTACCTCACTGATCGGGCTTTCAGCGTCCTCAACCCCAAAGCACCACCTCCTCCCCCCGCCTTCCCCTGGGGTGTACCCCAGGGGTCGTCCCCGGGCCCACCCACTTCCCTTTTTTAAACTACCCCCCCCCTAGTGGCTGGGGCAAAATAATAGCATCCCCATGGGTTTTTAATACCACTGAAAGCTGATGGGCACCCAACTCTAAAAATTTTCCGGGCCCCAAAGTCACTTCTCTACTCTCCCTGATCCCTTATGTCTTTTTGCCAAAACCTCCTTCCCCCCCAAGTCTCCTGAAGCTAAACGTGGAGAAAATGAATTTTATCTCTTTCCACCCTCAACCCCACCCCTCCACCTGATCTCTCTATCACAGTCAATGGCTACAAATCCTTTACCACCCACAATTTCCCCCTGCCTTTGGGGGGAACCCTTTGACTCCAAACTGTCCTTCAAACCAACCCAAAATCCCAAAACCCCACAACCACCGCCCCTTTCCCCCTGAAAAATACCCCGTAACCGTTCTTTTTCCTTAACTTCGAAAACAAAAAAAAACTGGTCCCCCTGGGCCCCCGTTTAAACTCCCCCTAGACTACTTGCAACATCCCTTCCCCTGTGGCCCCCCCCCTCCCAGCTAAAAAACCCTCACTCCCCTCCAATCCATCATTCACCTTTTTGCCCTTTTGATTCACCTCTCTCCTCGCTACTCCTCTTCCCTCCCCCCCCTTGGGCCCAAACCCTTCACTGGCTTCCCATTGCCCAAACGAATCCAGTTCCCAAATTTTGGGAACCTTGCCTACAAAAGGGTCCCCCATAACCAAAAACCCCCCCATACACTCTGCTCAACTCCAGATATCTCCCCCCACGCAAAACCCCCGCCCTCACGGACCTTCTTCTCTGCTCTCCCCTTATCACTCCTCCCCACAACACCCTCCCACCCCCAAACTTCTCCTGTGCTTCCCCCACACTCTGGAACTCCCCCTGCCCCCAAAAACCCCAGACCCCTCCCCTTTTTTAACCCCCCCCCCCGGCCCCCCCCCCACCAGCTTTTAAAGCCCCCCTGAAAACCCATTTCTTCAGGGTTGCCTACAAAACCCAAAAATAACCCCCGCCCTTCCCTACACTAAACCATAAAACCCTGTCTCCCCTCCCCCTTCTGTCTCTTCCCACCTTTCCTCCCTAACTGGGAAGCCCTCCCCGGGCAGGGACCCCCTCTCCCCTTTTGTACCAGTTTTTCATTTAGTAATTTTTCACCTTTGTACTTTTTTTGACCCCCAAGTTAAAGTATGAAACCTTTAATGACAAACCTCTGTGAACCAAGGGCCCCTCAAAAATTAAAAAATAATAATAATAATAAAAAAAAATAAAAAGTAAATAAAGAAAGGGTAGGGACAAAAAAACCCTTTCAAATTTAATGTAATTAAAAAAAAAAAAATTGTAACATTTTAACAACAACGTCATGGGGTTTTTTATTTTTTAAAAAAAGTTTTTAGGGTTTTATTAAATTTTAAAAAGCATTTTATAGGAGATAATTTTTTTATTTTTGGGATATCAAAATTTTTTTTATATTTAAAATTTTTTATGATAAAAAATTTTTTTAAATTAAAAAAACAAAAAATTTTTTATAGTTTGAAAATGATCAAAAATGACCTTTTTTTTTTATTGTACGGGGTTTTAAAATTTAGAAATATTTAACATTTGTTTGCTCTAAAGGCCAACCTAGCTCCACTTCGACTCCCCCTCAGGCAGACCCCCATTAAAATTTAAACCCCTGTCCCCAGCAGTAATGCGCCAAGTTTTTTTGGGCCCAAAACCCCATTCCCAAAAAATGTTTTAATATTAAAAATTTTTTTACGACACCTCCAAAAACCCCCAAAAGCCCCAAATTTTTTGGGGCATTCGAAAGTGTCAGTCTTATGAACAATGCTCCCCAACAAATTCATTAGGCCCCATTAGAAAATTTAAACCGGCTCACTTTAGTTTCATTTTTACACCAAAAAATGTGAAAAAACCCGATCAAAAAATGGGCTCCCCTTTGGATAGAAAAAAAAACATTTGGGCTGCAGGATTAAAACCCCTTCCGGGCAATAGAAAAAACCCATAAAATCCAATCCCGGGGAAATGTTTCTCACAAATGGAAAAAGATTTCATCCAGAACATCCTGCGGCCCCACAAGGGAGAGTTCCCTCTGTCTTTTAAAAGATATTGTTTTTAATTGTACCAGCCCGCATAGTAAATTCATCCACAAACATAAAAATGAAACCCGAAAAAATAAAGGCGGAATAGCTGGGTTTTTTCCATTTTCACAGTCCAATGCTAAAAAAAACCTGAAACAGCAGAGCACCCAAAATGCACAATACATCTCTAGATGAATTCCCTAAGGGGTTTTGATTCCAAAATGGGGTGACTTCTGCAAAGATTCCCCATGTTTTTTGGTCTTTGCAAATGTGATATTAACCCCCCCCAAAATTTTGCCCTTCCAAATTTTTGAACCCAAATGCCCCATGTGGGCCCAAAAAAACGTTTATACAAACCCCCATGTAAAGGTACAGCCCTACTTTTTCCCTAACAAAATTTTTTTTTGCTTTTTTTTTTCAAGAATTCCTTGTGAAAACATTTTAGGCCCAAAAAAAGGGTTATTATTGGGAGAAAAAGTTAAAATTTTTTAATTTTTTTTCACCCTAATAAATAGAAAAATTTGGGAAAAACCCCCGAGGGGCCAAAATACTCCCTTTTCCCCCCCCTTTATAAAAATTTCCCTTTAAGGGAAATGAATTTTTCCCAAAATTTTGGTCTTTTTTGGGGGGTATAAAATTTTTGCCCCCTTATTATAACCGCAAACCTGAAAAAGGTGCCTTTTAAAAAATCCAAATAAAAAATCAGCCCGCAAAATCCCCGTCGGTGCTCCCCCCAATATGAGGCAAAAAAAATAATTTTACCTCCAATTTGCTTTAATTCCTGTGAAAGACCTAGAGGGTTAACAAACTTCCTAAACGCTGTTTTGAATACTCTTAAGGGGTTTTTTTTTTTTTAATAGAACTTTTTTGGAGGGGGTTTAACATACCGGCCCCATCAAAAGCACGTCAGAAAATGGGGCCCTAAAAAAAAACTGTGTTGCAAATTTTTTTTAAAAAAAAGAAAAAATTCTACTAAATTTTTAAACCCCCCATTGTTTTAAAAAAAAATTTAAAAAGACAAAAAAAAAATTAAGGGGGAACATTCAGAAAAAAGGGGGTTTTTCCCCCCAGCTTTAAACGCAATTAAAAACATAGTAAAGTGCGCCAGAAAGTCCGATAATTTCCAAAATCTGGCGTCAGGTATACCTTGCATAGAAAACTTAATGCACCTAAAAAGGCGAATCGCATCAAAAAAGGCGCATTGCGCAACTCGCGGCACATAGCATATCATTGGTGGTATATGTAATGCGCCTATCGAGGCGCATTGCCCGACGGAGGCGCATAACATATGTAATGCGCCTCAATAGGCGCATTGCGCGATGGGGGCGCACAGTGCACCATATTTAGGCGCATTACAAAGTGTCGTGCCCGGCGTATAATGCGCCTAGTTTTGGTGTACGATAGTTCATTTACAACAAGAATATGGCGTAAAAAGTGGGTTTGCCGCATAATAGAACAAAAAAACTGGCGTTGGCGCGTTGGGACATGTTGTCCTATGTCTTAGGCTATGTCCACACAGTACAGAAAAACAGAAATCATTCAGCCTGTCCATAGACTTTAGGAGAAAAAACGACCTGTAGATTACACAGGTCGTTTTTTCTCCCAATCGTTTTCTGGCACTGGTGGTTTTAGGAACATGTTGTAAAAATGGGCAGTGCCTGGCATCTTTTCGTCGGTTTCCCGCACATTCAATGGAATGGCCGACGGAAAAAAAGCTAAAACCAACCCCATTTTTTGCGCAAAACGCGACAAAAACTGCAGTCGCGAATCGGACAAAAAATGTTCAACTATCGGACGTTTTTTGTCCGATGCTGTGTAGATATAGCCTTACACATAGACATTTTTTGAAGTCTGAAAATGGAAAATTTTTCCAAATTTTTATGACATGTTGATAGTCTTTACAAATAAACAAGGTTTTTATGGACCAATATGTATTACTAACTTAAAGCACAATGTGACGTGAAAAAACAATTTCTGAATCACATGGATAGGTAAAAGTATTCAAAAGTTATTTTTACGTAAAGTGACACATCAGATTTCAAAGATGGGGTCATGTCAGAAAGGTCAAAACTGGCTATGTCAGTAAGGGGTTAATCTACAAACAGAGCTTGCTGGTAGTCTGGAATTTTGGAAATGCATAGGAGCTGTATACACAAAACAAAACAATTGTCAATTTGCTTTACTTCTCTTTTAGAAGCACTGGTGCAACAAAAAACACATTGGTTGTAAAACCAATCATAGCCTCGGTGTCGACTTTTACATTGTTTTCAGGCTTTTTAGATCATTTCCTTGTAATTGCCATGGCTTGTTTTCCGAAGCAGTTATTCACAATTACTAAAAGGAATGTAACTATGAGTAAGGAAGCCATGTAAAGGTATTTCTGAGGTGTGGCACAAACTGTTTAACAAGTTTTGGCATCTTGGACAAAGATATAAATCTTTTAAAAACTTACAGTAAAAACATTGTTCCATTCTGACAGCCTGTTTTGGAAGAAAACTATGTAAACTTTCCTGTACCGTGCAAACAAAAAAAATGTTTCTATGCAAAATGTTCAAAATACTTTAAGACAATGAAATGGGCACAGATCTAGCTTTGGCTCTACACTCCCACACACAGTCATGAAGCTTTACTAGGTACTACCTGCAGAAGGCAGCATAAAACTCTTACACACTGCAGGAGACTTGAAACAGCAAGGAAGGGACATGATAGACTGTGTTCACATATTTTTGATGGTTATTTTGATGCATAAAATGCACATATTATATGTGCATTAACAAAGTACACATCAAAAATGCAACACGATCATCCCTTTGTTTTCTATGGGAATACACATCATTATTGCAAATGTGCGCATTTTTTCACATATCATTTAATGTGTTAGGCAACACATAAAAAACTGCATGTCAATTAATGTGCATAATGTGTGTACAATGAGAAGTGAATTGGGATTGCAAAAAATGTACCAAATTACATATGTATTTTGTTGGTGCTCATTTTGGGGCATATCTTAATGCGGAATGCATAAAACACAAGAAATTATAAAGAAAAAACGTCCACAAAACTGCACCAAAATACACATCATGGGTAAAAACGCACATAAAATGTATTATCCTGTGAAATAAGAGCTTATTTCACTGCAGAATTCTACACCGTGCAAACATAGCCTAAGTGATGACCATAAGCACTAATTGGAACCTGTACAGTATTTATATTTAGTTAGGCACAATATGGCACACTCTGGGCGCTGTTTCCAAAAATGAGCATAAATCATGCCCTCTTCATATCAAGCCCTCCCCCCTTCACAAAACGTCATGTGGACTGTATATTATCTCCATATAGGGCCCATATAGTGGTAGATACCAGTGTACACAGACTCTGCAGACTGTATATTACTGCCATACGGTGACCATAAAGTAGTAGATACCAGTGTACACAGGCTCTACAGACTGTATATTAGCACCATACAGTAACCATATAGACATCTTCTATGACTGGAGTTGTTCTTTTTCCCTTTTCTTCTCCATCCTGCCCAGACGATCATAACGTCTTCTATGGGCCGGGACGCGTCCCTTCAAAATTTGTCACACAAACATCTTAGAATTCTAATTTCTCCAACACTTGTCTACCTGTGCTCCCCCTCTAGGTGGTGGGGGTTAAAGGTGGAGGTGGGGAGATTATTGGATTATAGATGGAGATGTTTTGGGGCGATAGGTGGAGGTGGGGAGGTTATGGGGTGATAGGTGGAGGTGGTGGGGATATAGGGTGATAGGTGGAGAGGTAATTAAGTGATAGATGGAGATAAATGGGGAGGTTTATCGGTGACAGGTAGGAGTGGTGGTGTTTTTTTTGGGTGATAGGTGGGGGTTAAACTCCGTGCCATGCAACTCCTGAAGATCAGCCGCAGGCATGATCTTCAGGGGGTGCAGTGTATTGCGTTTAGGACCGTCATGTATTCTGTAATGTTTTTATTTTTATACAGAATTCCCCTTTGGACTATGCTGGACGCATGGAATATGTTGGATCAGTGTTGAATAGATTTCTTTAATAAAATGGTAAAAGGGCACTCTTGTGGGGGGAGTGTTTCTTTCAATAAAGGTTTTTTGTGCGTTTCTTGTCCATTTTTTACCCCCATTTAATTTCAGTCATAATAATGGAGGCGTCTGACAGACACATCTCCATTACTATAATTTGGGTTTGGTGTCAGCCAAGGTTGACACTAACCCTGTCTCACTATTACCCCAGTACTCAACATATCAGAGATACTGGGAAGACACAGGTTACTGTCAGAAGGGGATCATCTAATGTGATGGTCTGCTGGTATTTTTAGGATGGATTGGGACCAGTATCCATGGACCAGTCCATTCTAATAGTTTTAGTCTGCAGTTGCTGGTTTTACTTGGTCTGCTTATGAAAAAACGGGGGTGATCCCATGTCTTTTATTTTTTCCAAAAAATTATTTATGTATTGAGAATCCAAAAATGGGCTACTACTGTAATCATTAAAGTGGATTAGATTCTCATAAATAAATAATTTTCGGAAAATAAATCAACATGTCCCTCTTCCCCATTTTACATAACTTGCCAAGGTAAAACCTACAGCTGCAGCCTGTTCATATCAGAATGGGAAGGTCCATAGATACTGGTCCCATCCCACCCTAAAAATATTAGCCCACAGCGACCCCAGAAGCGGACCATCACATTAGAGGGTCTGCTTCTGATGGTAACCCAGCTCTTTCCAGTATCCCTGGTGCCTTTGTTACTGGGGTAATAATGATATGGGATTAGTCTCAGCCTTGGTGTGACAAAAACCACCACTAGCTGGTACCAAGCCCTAGCGCCTTGCAATAGTATAGGAGAGGCTCCTTTAAGACGCCTCCATTACTAACACTGGAATTAATTGGAAAAACATAAATTGCACAAGAAAGCTTTTATTTAAATAAACACTCCCTGACAACAACCCTTCAAAACATTTTATTGATAAAAAAATAGATCCAAAGTTGATGCAACATAGTCAACTGAATCCGAAGTAGTCCAAAAAGGAAAACTGTAAATAAACAGAAACATTACACATATATAAATACATAGGCTGGGGAGCCTATTCAGTGTACAGGAAAGTTGGGTGCCACCTATCTCCCACAGGTAACACCCAGCTGTCCATGATAGGAAAACTGAGTGCCACCTTTGGGGGATAGAGTCTCACCTAGCTTTTCTGTATGCTAGATAGGCTATACTGGCTTCTGCCCCCCAACTCCTGCCCCCTGCAGCTGGTCTCCAGCCCACTGCGACCACAAGAGACATTCTACAGGGAGGCAGGAGACAGCCAATCACAGCACAGGTGGGCGTGTCCCAACAGACTGAACTAAATATCAGTAAGCCAATCACAGGCATGGCCTGACCTCAGGCTGCTGATTTAGCTCTAGACACACACAGATTAGCTCATAGCTGCTATACGAAATGATTTAATTAATGCAAACCAATTGAAAAAGTGCTTATTTTGCTTATGCTTTTATTTTTTTTTATTGATCTCCATCATTACAGATATGATATCTGTAGCAAGAAAACCATCCTGGCTGATGTCTTGAGATGTTGCTTCAGTATTGCCACATAATCTTCTTTTCCTTATGATGCCATCTATTTTGTGAAGTGCACCAGTCCCTCCTGCAGCAAAACAACTCCACAACATGATGCTGCCACCCCCATGTTTCACAGATGGGATGGAGTTTTAAGGCTTCCAAGCCTCCTTTTTTTCCTCCAAATGTAATTATGGTCATTATGGCCAAACAGTTAAATTTTAGTTGCGGCAGACCAATGGACATGTCTCCAAAAATGTAGGTCTTTGTTCCTTTGTGCATTTGCAAACATTAATCTGGCTTTTATATGTTTCTTTTGGAGAAATGGCTTCTTCCTGGCAGAGTGGCCTTTCAGCCCATGTTGATACAGTACTCATTTCACTGTGGATAATGACACAATTTTACCAGCTTACGCCAGCATCTTCAGAAGGTCTTTTGCTTTTGTTCTTGGGTTGATAAGCACATGTCACACAAAAGCATGTTCATCTCTGAGACACAGAAACCACCTCTTTCCTGAGCGGTATGATGGCTGGACATTCCCATCTTGTTTGTACTTGTGTGTAATTGTTTGTACAGATGAATGAGGCACCGTCAGGTATCTGGAAACTGCACCCAAGGATGATCCAGACTTGTGCAAGTCCACAATTCTCTTGCTGATATCTTGGATGATTTCTTTAGTCTTTCCCATGATGTTACACACAGAAGCAATGTATTTCTGGTGAGTATTAAAATATATCCACTGGTGTGTCTCTAATTAACTCAGATGTTGGCAATAAACCTCTCAGAAGCTTCCAAAGACATGACATCATCATATGGCCTGTCACAAATTGTTTAAAGACATAGTAATCCTAGTGTATGTAAACTTTTGACTTTGCGGAAAGTAATAAAAATGTCTTTATGGTAGATTTGGATATTGATACACCTACATCCTGGAGAGCAATAAAAAAAACATACTGTGTGCTCAAATCCAACCAAATGCAGTCAAACTGATTGGTCGGAGTTTCATAATACAGATTGACAATGAAGCCAAAGCAACTTAGAAGTTTATTAAAGCAAAGAAGTGGAATATTCTTGAATGGCCAAGTCAATCACCTGATCTCAACCCAACTGAGCAGCATTTCAGTTGTTAAAGACTAAACTTAAGACAGAAAGGCCACAAATAAACAGCAACTGAAAACCACTGCAGTAAAGGCCTGGCAGAGAATTATAATGGAGGAAACACAGCGTGTGGCGATGTCCATGAGTTCAAGACTTCAGACGGTCACTGCCAACAAAGGCTTTTCAACCAAGTATTAGAAATTAACGTTTTATTTACAATTATTTAATCTGTCCAATTACTTTGGGTCCCTTTAAAAACAGGGTGGCCCATGTCAAAGAGCTGTAACTCCTAAATCCGTCATTCAGTTATAATGTGGATACCCTCAAATGAAAGCTGAAAGTCTAACTTTATGCCCATGTTCATTATATAACTGTAACTTGAATATGTTTCAGTAAACAGGTACAAAAACTAAATTTGTGTCAGTGTCCAAATATATGGACTTAACTGTATGTATGAAAAGGCATGAAATAACTGGGTGTAACAAGAGTATAACATGCATATACACCATAAATGACATAATAGGTAAGTATGTGTAAGTATGCAAAAACTTATATACAATGACAAACACAAAAGATCAAAAAGTGTATGACACAAACATACCATCATCATTGCATGTGTTAAAAAACACCATGTGAGTCTGTAAGTCACAGTGTATAGAGATAATTAATTTTATATATAAAAAATATAATGTGAAAAACAATAGTGCAGTGGGGAAATAAATATGAGATCTATCATAAGATTTATACCACACACGTGGAGGTGTGGAGACACAGGTCGGCATCCCACAGTCTTTGGTTTTGTTTCTTCTACATCCAAATGGCGACATCAATGCTGCGGCCTCTGATTTGCTGCACTGTTCACATGCCGCTGCGTACACCACCGTTCAAAAATCTTTCACTACCAAATGGTGAATTGAGCAGAGGCTGCAGTGGTGATGTTAGATGTTCAGAAGAACAAACAAAACAGAAGACACAGTGCTGGAATGGAAGAGCAGAGGAAAGTGAGGATAGGTTTTTTTTAGTGTTTTTTATGGGCAACAGAAAATTGTATGGTTTTTGGTGTTTAGACGCCAATTTTTGTGCGCATATAAATAGTGTAGAATGCGCCCAATTTATGAACCCGGTCTTCTGTGAGTCATAAATCAGCACAGAAACAATTCTGGCTCAAGTAAACCACTTTGAAAGTGCTCTACCTGTTCCAGCAGTAATGCGCCTGGAATTGCCGTACTGAAGCTATAGATCTATAGCTTTGTACGGTTCTAGTGCGCCCCACCTCCCACACCCCCCGCCCATGAAATCAGGCGCTTTACAAAGTGCCGCGGGTGCTCTGTAATGCACCTGATATTGGCATCTGGAGGTTCAAAACTATTGCGAACGGGGCTGCGCTAGACGCCAGACTTCTGGCACAGCCCCGTTTAGACATGTCGCCCTTAGTATTTAATTTTTATGGGGACTGGACAACCCTTTTAATATGTCATTTATACCGTCTGGTGAACACTATTAAAATGAAATGGAAAATTCCAAAAATTGTCCAAAAAATGCAATTGTGTTTTTTCTTTTACCCCACAAAAAAGTACAGAACACAAACCACCCTTTTCCTATTATAAATGCTTATCACACAAAGAAAAAAAAAGTACACATACTTGGCATTTCCACGTGTATAAGGTCATAGCCAATTATTTTGTATTGTATTGACATTGAAAGGAAAGCAGCCCGTGAACTTCAAATTTTTTCTATGTATGGCTAAGTTACCTGGCCAAATTTGAGATCCCTGATGTAAGGCATTATACGGGTATGTTCACGCGATGGATTTGGATGTGGATACTGTGGTGGATTTGGTGCTGAATCCGCCTCAGAATCAGCGTCCACTCTGACTGCAATCCGATTATCCTCAGCGCAGATCTGTTTTCAGCAAGTCAATTCTTTGAGGTGCATTCCACACCTCACATTATAGTATACAAATGGCAGAAAATTTGCCTCTGGAAATCACTGTTGTATCCTCGTCTGTAATCCACGCTTACAGGCGAGGATTTTCCAACAAGCATTTGACGCCGATTCAGCACTGAAATTTTCAATATCTGAATCAGCTATTTTAATGTACTTTAAATGTATTTACATTTAAAAATTTTAAATAAAAAAATTTTAAATAAAAATTTTTAAATTTAAAATGTTTACATTTTTAATGTATTTTAAAAAGGGTTTTCCCACCAAGTAAAATTGACGTGGGAAGCTTGCAAATGAAATAATAAACATTTTCACCATTCATCATCATTCTGTACCATTTTTGTTTTAGCTGCTCCCTTAGTGATCCATAGTGTACAGCTTGTCTCAAGGGGATACAACCCGTGATGAGAGCTCCTCAGTCCTGGCCGCACTTGCTCAGACATCACCTCTCCTCACAGGCAGCTATTATCAGTCTCTTCCCTGCTTAGTAATCACACACACTCACTGCTGAGCGAATGTTCAACCCCAGGTGTGGTCATTCTACTCCTGTCCACTGTACTCCTTAGTAATTAGTCAAACAATGCAGATAAGCCCGTGGTATATGCATCGAGAGAAAAAAAAATCCATGTTTGGTTCCTGCAAGGATTTAAGCCTAGAACCCCTATGCTGACAAGAAGAAGTGCTAACCACTCAGCCAGAGGCGTCACTTGAAGCTTCTGGGCCCTGGTGCAAATAGTGAAATGGGGCCCCTCAGCTACCACGTGCCATTTACAGTGCTGTGGCAGAAGAGCTTTTGGGGCCCCCTCAGACTGCAGGGCCCGGTAGTGACTGCTACCTCTGCAACCCCTGTAGCTACGCCCCTGCACTCAGCTACATTGTAGCTGTTCATCGCTCTTCTATTGTATGTTACTTGATTATACATAAACAGAGTGAGTATGGTGATGTCAAGCCTGCTGGGTCACAGGCTATGTATTTCAAACACATTATACACACCCCGTTTTGAAGACACAGAAAGCTGAAGAGAGGACAGTAGGACATGAAATGCCTTCGGGGTAAAAAAAAAAGTGGGGGGAAGAGGAACATTGGGAAATTCCATCTTTAGGCTGTTTATATCTTTCATCATAGTGTCTGATGCACGCAGCCCTACTCTTCCCATCAAATCTAACAAAATTTGCAAGTCTCAAATGTGAACAGAGTGTAAGTGAATGAATCTCCCTCTGCCAGCTATGAGGCTGAACTTCAGGGTGGGGTACACTCTAAAATCCCTGCCTTGGGCTTTAGAAGACCTTGTTCCATCACTGTCTTAATGACACATTGATGCCAAGCATTGTATACACATGATTTACTGGGTTCCATGGAAAGCAGCTATCAAGCCAGAGGTGTCAGATTGCACAACATTTGCAGTCATCAGTAACCTACAAGGATGTTACTTCTCGGACATCTCCCTGAGAACAAATCTTTAAAGGAACACTTCTGTCAGAGAGGCGTACCTCCGGATTTCATTATACTCAATGATGAAATATTAAGTAAGTTGTTATGTAATATAGAGCGAGGAAGCAATCAGATACTTTCTAAGAAAAGATAATCAGTTTATTGATGCAAATATATTTCCCAAATGAAAAAGAGGGACATTTATGCAGCTAACAGGGACAGAGGGACAAGGGTTAAAAATAGGGACTGTCCCTCCAAAATAGGGACACTTTAGAGGTATGAGGGAGGTGTATTTTTGTTAAAAGAAATTTAAAAAAAAATGTTGGCAGTGTTTTTATTGTTACTTTGGCAGTCCTATGCAATTAAAAATTACATGTAAAATCTTTAATCAGAATCCGACTGGTATTTTGTCAGTGCCATGTGGCTGTCCCATTACACTTCATGTACAATCTGCCTGTTGGCCACTCTCTCAGACTGACCAGGACTCTCCTGCAATTAAAGGGGTTGTCTCACTACAAAGATTAGCTTTCAACATATAGGGAACAATAAATGAAGACATTTTCCAAATAGATTGCTTTGTTTATTTTTCTTTGTTGAGGAGATAAAAATGATTTTATCAGCTCTGAGTGCACTCAGGTTTCTCTAGGTTACTGACCTGCTCTCCTTGCCGTTTGTCTTATCTGATAGCAGGGATGACGTCATCACACAGATCGGCAGTAATTAGTACCGTTTAGTTCTGAAGCTTCTCTGGACCTCAGAGCAAGAGATTTTTATGTAATCTCAGAGTAATTAGCAGACCTTTGAATACCGGAGTTGATATGCTAATTACCCACAGCCTGACAAGGAAGAGATAGGATGCATGAATGAAAGCTGCTCTGTGAAACAGTGAGGTGAGACAACTCCTTTAAAGGGGTTGTCTCACTACAAGGATTGCTTTTTATGTTAAAGATCTTGCAAGAACAAGTCACTTTGCAATATGTGTCCATTAGCAATGTCCTATCTATTCTGAGATATCCCCTGTTGTATGGGCTGCATCAGCTCCTCAGGTCGCTATAGCTACAGACCTGTTTGATCTATCCTGATAGGCTGCCAGCACTGGTTGCTATAGCTACAGACCTGGCTTCTACTGCAGCCTAGCAGAAGCCAGTACACACAGCCCTGAATTCAAAATGAAACCAAGAAAACAGGATGAATCAATGTAGTGAGACAACCCCTTTAAGGTCTTTAAGGCATGAAATTGTGCAGCCACCACTAGGGGGAGATTGGTTCATATCAATTTAAATTGCTCCCAATGAATGCAACAAGAGACCCCTTTTTTTTGTTAAATTTTATCAAAGCCTCCGACAGGACTACTGCCAGTACTGCCCAGATGGTGCCCCTGGGCACAGTCCTCAGCGAAGGGCTTCATACCCTTCAGTTTAGTAATCATTTTGGGGATCTCAGGGCCCAGACCTCCACAGAACAAAACTTTGGATATGTTTTTTTAAAAAGTGAAATCCTCTTTAAATTTGTACTCAGTAAACTCCTCGTCGTTATTTATTAGATTTATCCTGTTTACTTACCCTCTTCGCTCCTGACTATTGCGTAGCTCTTCGGTGTTGAGGCTTACAAACAGGGCCGGGACAAGGCATTTTGGCGCCCTAGGCAAGTACAGTCAATGGCGCCCCCCTCGCTCCCAAAAAAATGGCACCCCTCCACACTAATTCTTCTCGCCCCTGCGCCAGGTCCTGTCACTAATTTTCTGCATATTCCACATAGATCCCGTCCATCACCTCAGCAGTCACTGCACAATGACAAATCAGCGATGACAAATTTGCGTTTTCAAAATCGCTGACCTCCGTATGACAGGGTAATGCCCCTAAACAGTCACCAAATAATCCACCGATACATGGAGCAAATCTTCCAGACGAATAATTGTTACTAAAAAAAACTCCTACAAAACCAAGACCAAAAAACTATTACTACTTAAGAATCAAATAATCCTGCCAGACCCTGACCACCAACCACCTCATCAGCTGTACACAGGCTCTGATTACATATACCACCGCCATACAGGGACCAGATAGTGGTAGATACTAGTTGTATGTAAGTTCTGCAGACATATAAGTGATTACACTGCAGTTACATTTAGTGACTCACAGGAGACGTCTTTTCTGATCAGCGTCGTTCACTTGCCCTTTTCTTCTCCATCCGGTTCACACCTTCATGCTGATTTCTCCCGGCCAATAATTGTCCCTGCAGATTTGGACACAAATATCTTAGAATCCTCACATTTCCAGTAACTCCTTAATTATAGGTATACAAGTCCCTCAGTTAGACAGGTATATAGATATGCCCTCTCAGTCAGGCAGGTATATGTATATATGTCTCCTCAGTCAGGCAGGTATATAGATATTGTCCCCTTAGACAGGTAGGTATATAAATATAGGGGCACTCAGGCAGGTATATAGATATAGGGTCACTCTCAGGCAGGTATATAGATAGAGGGTCTCTCTCGAGTAGCTATATAGACATAGGGGCACTCAGGCAGGCATATGGGGGCTCAGGCACACATATGGGGGCTCAGGCAGGCATATAGGGGCTCAGGCAAGCATATGGGTGCTCAGGCAGGAATATGGGGGCTCAGGCAGTATATAGGGGCTCAGGCAGGCTTTTGGGGGCTCAGGCAGGCATATGGGGGGCTCAGGCAGGCATATAGGGGACTCAGGCAGGAAAATGTGGGCTCAGGCAGGCATATAGGGGGCTCAGGCACGCATATAGGGGGCTCAGACAGGCACATAGGGGGCTCAGGCAGGCAGATGGGGGCTCAGGGAGGCATATGGGGGGGCAGGCAAGCATATGGGGGGGGCTCAGGCAGGCATATGGGGGCTCAGGCAGGCATATGGGGGCTCAGGCAGGCAAAAAGGGGGCTCAGTCAGGCATATAGGGGGCTCAGTCAGGCATATAGGGGGCTCAGGCAGTACATAGGGGCTCAGGCAGGCATATGGGGGCTCAGGCAGGCAAATAGGGGGCTCAGGCAGGTAAAAATAACAACATTAATACTCACCTTACCTGCTTCCCGGCTGCGCGCTCCTCTTATGTACTCTTCTTTACCAGCCTCTCGCTCCTCCAGCAGCTCCTCGGGCAGCTCCTCGGGCGCACAGCCTAGGACGCGCTGTACGTCTCAGGAGAGGCAGCGTCGCGATGACATCACTTCATCGTGACGCTGCCCAGCTGAGCAGTGCGGGTCCGCCGCGGGTCCTCAGCGCTATGAGGACCCGGCAGCCCCGCTGTGTTGGCCCTGCGGCTTACCGGAGGATCCAGCAATCCTCCGGTGAGCGGGTCTGACACTGTCTGGGGAGCAGGGAGCGCTCGCTCTCTGCTTCACATACGCCCAGTCCGTTGTATGTGCGTCCAGCGGATGCACATACAGCTAAAGAGGCCGACGGAGCTCCAGGCCCATGGCAGCGGCCTGGAGCCCGGCGAGGTTCGGGGCCCCTGTCTGCGCTACTTAGGGACAGGCAGAGGTAGGCGCCCTAGGCGATCGCCTACCTCTGCCTACCTGTCATCCCGGCCCTGCTAACAAAATGTCCTAACGCTAGACGTTGACAGGACCCAGTGCACCTAGAACTAAACAAGAGGTGGGAGTGAGGAGAATAAGCACAGAGGGTCACATGTATGAAAACTGTCTAGGCCTAAAATTCACTTTGTTGCCCATAGCAACCAATCAGAGCGCCCCTCTCATTTAATATAGTGCTCTTTAAACATGAAAGGGGCGCTCTGATTGGTTGCTATGGGCAAAAAAGTGAATTTTAGACCTAGACAGTTTTCATACATGTGGCCCATAGTCTGGGGCTGTCAATATTTTTTTTATGTTGGTTCAGTGTCTAAATTAATATAAGGAACTGGGGTCAAAACATGTTTAGATGGCCCGATACGATTATGGGAGTCTGGTGTGATAGAAAAATAGGAGTCTAAATGCGTTAAGATGGTCTTGTCTTGGATCTGAAATTTGGGGTTTTGAAATTACTTTAGTTGTCCGAAATGAATATAGCGGGATCTGAGTGGATTTAAAGGGTCTGTTCTGGGGTCTAAAATTAATTTAGGAGTCTAACATTAAAGGGGCTTTCTCACTATGTAGTTTAACAGCCAGAGTCACAGGCAGCTTTTCTTTCACTCTGCTCTCCTCAGGCTGTAGGTGGTTCTATAAGGCTATGTTCACACGGCTTAATTGCGGGACGTAATTACGCCCCGCAATTACGCCGTGTGGACGGGGGCGGGGCGGGAGCGGGGGAGTGAGCGGGGGGCCGCCACTTCGCCGGCCCATTGACTTGAATTGCCAGCGGCGCGTATACGCAGCTAGTAATTCACGGGGAGAGGAGACGTAATCCATAGTTCTCTATGAGAACTGTGAATTACCGTAATGAATGGGCCGTTTTCGGCCCGTAATTGGCGCACTTCGGCGCGTAATTACGGACCGAAATACGGCCCATTTTAAGCCGTGTGAACATGCCTAACAGTGATTAGCATCTTCAGCCTCTCCATAACTAGCTGAGACATTACAAAGAACAGTGCAGGAGAGCTAATCTGTAAGCAAACAAACCTATGGGGCTGTGAAGAAAAAATACAAAGGCTTATCAATAAAACAACAGCTAATCTTGTTAGAGATAATTAGTTTTTCTCTGGAGCTCAGTCCCTCCTTGGGTGGCGTGATGTCACTCCCTGTTCTCTTCCCTCTACTTAAATCAGATAACAGAGAATGGTCTTGTATGCAGGTTACCATAGAAACCTGTGTGCACTCAAAAGCACATGAAAACGTTCTTATCTCTGGAGTACAGCAAAATCTAATGTCCAATGTCTTTAAAAAAAGTCTTCATTTATCTGTCCCTTCATGTTGATAGCTAATTTTTGAAGTGAGAAATTCCCTTTAATATAGAAGGTCTGATCTGCGTTCAACCATAATACAGGTATATGGTCTATTATTAATATACTGGTATGTGGTCTTGAGTTTAAATATATTTAGGGGATCTTATCTGGGATCAGGGTGATCCAAATGTGGGGAGCTGATATTAATATAAGGGACTGGTATTGGATTTTGAAAGTATTTTAGGCATTAGGGGCGACGTGTATGTATTTTGGCGGCCAGACAATTTTTGTGCGCATTAGTAGTGTAGCATGCGCCAGAATGTATGAACCTGTTCTACTGTGGGTCATAGATTTAGCGCTTTCTAGCTCCGTGACAAATCAGGCTCAGGTAAACCACTTGTAACTTGGTCTACCTGTTCCAGCAGTAATGCGCCTAGTTGTGCTGTCTTCCCATCATAAATCTGGAGAATCATATGGTTGTGGTGCGACACACCCCCAGAACGCCCTCCGATCTCAGGTGGGCGCCCGATTATGTGCCTAATTTTTGTGATTATAAATCTAGAGAACAGGGCTGCACCAGTTTTTGGGCTGAAAGGACGCCAGACTACTGGCGCAGCCCCGATCATACATGTCACCCTAGTTGTCTGGTCTGAACGACGACGCTGATTTACATTGACAATGGAGATGTTCAAGGGTTTTGGTATATATGTATGTATGTATAAATACTATATATATATTTATTTTATAATATTATAGTATGTTGTATCTGTGTGTGTGTATATATATATATATATATATATATATATAATATATAATATATAAGTAGTCTGTATATATATTCTCTTTGTATGCAATAAGGGCCTGAAATGAATTTAGGGGCCTAAATGAATGAATATATATATATATATAATATAAATATATATATATATATAATATATATATAATATATAATATATATATAATATATATATATATATATGTGTGTATGTAAATATGTGTTTGTATATCTATATATAGGTATATGTGTGAGTGTATGTATATATGTTTATTTGTGTGTGTCTAAATATATGACGGTGTATATATATATATATATATATATATAATATTAGTATATAAATTATATATATATATATTAATATATATAATATATATATATGATATTATACAGGCAGTCCCCGGGTTACAAACGATAGGACTGTAGGTTTGTTCTTAAGTTGAATTTGTATGTAAGTCGGAACAGGTAGATTTATTAAATGTAATTCTAGCAATTTGTTTTGCTGTCTGTGTCCTTTTTTAGAAGATTTCACTTAACGTTCTGTATCTCATGTGCAGCTGTGGCATGCTGGCACTTGGTTATCATTGGGCGTGACTCAGTGTTGAAATGTCAGCCACGCCCCATAAGTCCCGTTTGTAACTAGGGACGTATGTAAGTCGGAACGATGTAAGTCGGGGACTGCCTATATATTTATTTTGTGTGTGTTTATATATATATAATATAATATATATATATATATATATATATATGTATGTATATCTGTGTATATATTTCTCTTTGTATGCAATAAAGGCCTGAAATTAATTTAGGGGCCTTATATGAAAATAGGAGAGACTTCACATATTTGAGGGGTCTGATATCAATATGGAAGGGGGTAGTAATATATTTAGTTACGCTCTCTAATGTTGGCAATGTCCCTTTTAGGGCTGTTAAAGAGGTTTTGCCACAAAGTAAAATTGATGTGGGAAGCTTGCAAATTAAATAATAAACATTTTCAACGTTCATCATTATTAATAATTCTGTAGCGTTTTTGTTTTAGCTGCTCCCTTAGTGATCCATAGTGTACAGCTTCTCTCCAAGGGATACGACCAGGGACGAGAGCTCCTCAGTTCTGGCCGTACATGCTCAGACATCACCTCTCCTCTCAGGCAGCTACTGTTAGTCTATTCCTTGCTTAGTAATCACACACACTCACTGCTGAGCGAGTGTTCAACCACAGGTGCTGTCATTGTACTCCCGTCCTCTGTACTCCTGAGTAATAAGTCAAACAGTGCAAATAAAGAAAACTCAATCAGGCATGTGCGTTGAGACAAAAAAAAAAAAAAAATCCACATTTGATTGCTGCAGGGATATGAACCTAGGACCAGTATGTTGAAAGGCAGAAGTGGTAACCATTCAGCTACAATGTACCTACTCACAGCTGTTTACATAAACAGACCTTTGTTTGACTAGAGTGAGCACACTGTGGAGAAAGGCATGGTGATGTCAAGCCTGCTAGGTCACGATTTGCAGTGCAAACAAATCACACATGCCCCCTTTCGAGCACACATAAAGCTAAAGCAGGACAAAGCAGGTATGAAATGCCTTTGTGATAAAACCCCTTTAACGCAGATTCTATAGGATGGTCCCAGGTTGACACAGCAGTATTGCTTATCTGTGGGTTGGGTTCCTTTAGGTATCATTATAGGGGTGTGGCCTGTGTCAGTGGGGGATTCCTTAAAGCTATAGTGACCTCTAATAATACTAAAAGTGGTGTCACCTCTGGCAGCCAATCAGCACTGAGCTTCTAAAGCTGGTTTCAAAATGATAGGTTGCTATGGGCAACCGCCTTCCATCCTGCAGCAGCCGCCCTGCACTGGGCCTATGCTCCTCCCACTATCGCAAGATGCCCTCCATCCGGGTATCCCCGCCACCCCGTGACGTCACGACAATCCCTGCGCGCCGTCACGGTGTTGGCGCAGTTGCCATGATTACCGCCGGTACGGGGAGGGGGAGGAGGTTCCGGAAGTGACGTCAGGGCCAGCCCCGGTGCGGACGTGCCGCTGCGCCGGGATCACGGAGAGAAGGAGCGAGAGAGTAGGCGGCATGGAGCCTCCGAGAGGTGAGCGCAGTGGCCGGGCGCCTGCGGAGGATGTGCGGGGCCGGCCTGGGGGCACAGCTGGGCATGATGTCACCGGGCGCTGCATGTCACAGAGGTGACAGCCCCGGGACTCCCAGCTGCGCCCTCACACTGTGCGCCCATCTGTGCCCTCACAGGCGGCAGCGCAGCCTCAGCATCACTCCTCTCCTCACTGTCATAGTAGTACATGGAGGTGTGATGGATGGGAGCGGAGACAGCGCGGAGCAGCTGCAGCCGGGGATAGGGGGGAAGAGACGGGGACGGGAGACCGTGTATGAGCGGGGCAGAGGGTGACCGGGGGGGGGCCCTGTGGTGGAGGGGATGGTTTAAAAATGTGTAGGCCCCCTTTTTTATGAGTTATGCTAAAATATGGAGGGGGGGAAAACTATATGTAAATTATATATAGGTGTGGGGGTGGTTTCCTGTATCACCTAATATATTTTTTTATATTTTTTTTTTAATATATAGTTATTTTTTATTGTAAAAATAAATTTGTTCTTTTGGAGGTGTATTTTTTAAATAAATATATGATTTTTAAATTTTTTTATTTAATTATTAATTATATTTTTAAAGGTGATGTCTTAAGGGGTCCCTTCTTGTATTTGTATGTGCCTCTACGTGTGTGTATTTGTATACCCCTGTATTTGTGTGTATATGTATGGCCAAATAAAGAATTGTTTATGTGGATGAAAAATATATGTGTTTTGTCATGCATTTTGTTTTTTTTTTGGTATAGTGAATTTATTTTTGGTGCATATATTTCGAGTTATATATGACCAAATATATAATGTGTGTGTGTGTATATATATCTCAGGAAATGTCAATTTCAACTTTTCTCCTAAGGATTTGTTAGGTTTTATAATTCACTAATCACCAGCGCACAATGTGTTAACTAATTAGTTTAATGCACAGAAAATAACATAAAATTCAACAATGATGATAGAAAATATGTATTAAGCAAGTGACAGAACAGCATAGAAATAGTTTGGGAAAAAATACGAAATAATGTGTTATGTAAATATTTTTTTTTATATCAAAATAGGTATAGGTGAGTGTATGTAATAGTTTTTTATTTTGTGTGTCTAAATATGACGTGTATATAGATAAATATATATAATATATATAATATAAAAAATATAATAAATTGTTCAATATATCTCTTTTTGTAAAATTTTTTTTAAAATTTTTTTCCGTATATTCCATTAAATTTTTTTTTTTTTTATTTTATATAAAAATATATATAAAATATATATTTGTTGTGTTTAAAAATTTTTTCTTTGTAGTAAATGTTGTGGGGGGTGTGTTTTTTTTTTAAAAATATATAAAAAAAATTTTTTTTCTGATGCAAAATTGTATTGTTGCGTGTCTAAATAGTTGGATACATGGGTAGAAAAAGCAGCTTTTAGTTCAGACAGGAAAAAATGTTTAAAAATGCAGTCGTCTTTTTTGGAAAATAACTTGCATAAAAAAATGATCAACCTCAGTATGTGACCGACTTTTTCAGTTGACTCAATTGAGATACATGAGGATGTCAGTACGCTGATGCGTTTCGGCTAATGACTAAGGATTCTTCCAAAATGCGTCGGCGTACCGACTGTAAAATTTGGGTTCTTTAAACGTGCTCCGTTCGAAAAGGGATTTAAATGGGGTAGGCGAACTAGGTCCATATATAGAAGTATATATGTGTATTTTTTGGGGTTTTGTCATATACAATGGATGAATGTGTAATGTAAAGAATAAAGGGGGGGGTTTTAACATATTTTAACCCACCATTTTTTTAATGAATTTTTATGTATTTTTTTTTTTTTTTAATAAATTTTTTTTATTGGGAGGGGGGGGGGGGGTTTTCTTAAACCCTCCATTAAGACATAAAGGGCCCCAAATGTGTGATGGACAGATCTGACTGTGGCCCATCTGGTGTCTGTGGTCACCTTAATGGGACCTGCCGCTAACAAGTGAGCTAACGAGATCCTTTCCCCTACACTTCGGATGCATTGGGTCACTGCCTGCGCTTTATGGGGTTTCCCAGGTGAGAAGACTAAATAGACGATGTGTTCTTTTTTTTTTTTTCAGAAACAGCGCCACTCTTGTACAGTGGCTGTGTCTGATATTGCAGCTTAGGTCTATGCACTTGAATAAGGATGAGCTGTGATACCAGACATCACCTGCACACACGAGAGGGGCTGTTTCCAATGGGAGGGGAGATCAAATGAATTTCCATCTTGAAGTTGAACGCCTCTGCTTTAGGGCTCGTTCACACTTGGACCCGTATTAGGTCCAGTTTGTTTTAATAATTTCATACATGTCTTCATTACTTATGTTCCTTTTATTTTTTTCAATAAACAGCACGGTCCAGTGGATTTCTGTTGGCTTTAGCCCATAGAAAGCAATAGGTTGAATTTAAGAACTTGTCCTCTGGTGTTGTATTCTTTCTTATTTTCTATTACCAAAACAACCCAAAAATATTGTTTAATATGGTTTTGTTAAAAAAAAATTACTTATGGATGAGAACTGGACTTTTGTAACAAAAAGGGATACAAAGTGGAACCAGAAGTGGAGCAAACTGTAAGGGCATGTTCACACCGCTGATTTTGACACTGTTTTTGGAGCGGTTTTCGAAGCGTTTCCTTGTCCAAAACATGACCCCAGTTTATTTTCATTGATTCCTATGTAAAATAGCATTGAAATTCACATACGATAAGGTTTTTAAGCGTTTAAAAAGTGTCATGTCAGTTCTTGAAGTTCTTTTCAACACTGAAAATCCCCATAGGAATCAATGGAGAGCTTTAGGGCATTTCCCCCCGGCACGGGTTTGTGGCCGGTTTTTCAGACTGGCTGAGAAACCGGCCACAAACCAGCACAACGGGCTCTATGGAAAACCCGTGCAGCAGTCCCCACTGCACGGATTTTCCGCCTGACGGTTTTTCAAACCGCCGGCCGCCCGAAGAACATTGTACATGTTAATTCTTCCGTCCGGTTTTCAGACGGAATATGTGCATGTCAATGGTAAGGGGCAGGGCTCATCGCGGAGAAAAGCCGCCACCCCCCTCGCGGATAAACCGACCGGTATTTGTCCTCTGCCGGGGGGACATGCCCTTAGAGCCTCGGGGCTGTTTTTGGTGCTATTTTTAGTGCTGATTTTGCCCTGGCTGTTAATATGTATGGGTGCTTCAAAAAACCTCATTCAAAACTTGATGAAAATCTCGTCTGGAAAGGCACTTTTGAAGTGCTCTTGAGTCGAGGTTTTGACACTGATTTGGACGCTGAAAATTCAGCGCCAGATCAGCGTGTGAATTTCCCCCAAAGGTTAGCCCCAAATGGCACGGTTTTCTATAAACCCGACTGTAAATTTTTTCACGTTAAATTTAAAATAGAAAATCCGTGCAGTCGTTCACACTGCACGGATTTTCAGCCGGATGTTTTTAATCTAATTGGGCAAAAGTCCCCCCTTATTTGCTAAAAAAAAAAGACAAAATACTGCGGTTGGAAAATCCGACCTTTATTTTGTCAATGCCGTGTGAAAGCATCCGAAGTCTGTGTCTACACAGCAATGTTAAAATGCCGTCCAAAATCCGACGCCATTCTAACATTGCTGGACCGCATTCTTTAACGCAGATTTGCACTAAAGGCCAGAGTCAGTTTTTGGATTTGCTGGCGGCCCTGTCCATTGAATGTTGGGAATCCAACAGCAATCCGGCAGAATACGCAGCATGTTTTAAAATCCGCCTAAATCCAGCGGATTGTGTAGATTACAGCACAGATTTTTTTTATTGCGGTCTACACAGCACTGGGTACGGTACGATTTTCGACGCCAAGAACCCAGCGCTGTGTAGACATAGGCTAAGGCCAGGTTCACATCCGAGCTGGAGGTGAAAAACTGACCCCACAGGATTCATTCACAGCACCTGACGGACCCTATTAATTAAAAGGGCCCAAAAGTTTTAGCATGTTGTGTTTTGTTGAGGTTCGACATACGAGGGAAACCCCTTGGGCCTTTGAAATTTAATAGGGTCCATCAGGCGCCGTGAATGGATCCTGTGGGGTCAGTTTTTCACCTCTGGGGCTGAGCCTCCAGTTTAGATTTGAACCAGTCCTAAAGAAAATGATCCATATTGTGTCTGTATTTTTCTTTCCTCCTTTCACCCGAATGAATTGGATGAGATATATAATACAGACCTAGGGTGGCGCTCAAGCAGTAGGTATGCAAACCGAAATAATAAAGTTTTTAGCTGAAGCTGACAAAATAGGAACCGGGAAATGTCCCAAATAAATTGTCGGTTTTAATTTCAGCAATAAAATCTTAATAAATAAAATAAAAGCAAACAAAAAAAAAAAGAACAAAGGTACTACGCGTTTCGCAGGGCACATGCCGCATTTCCCTGGGTGAATGAGAAATGTATTTTTGTCTGGAGAAAAAAGTTTTGAAAAAAAAAGTTCTTGTCCCCCCCTCCCCCCCAAGTATCATCCTTCGGTTAGGGGCTTAGTTGTAACCCCCCACGCTCCCTCTACACTGTAAAGGGCCACCATTCCGTAAGGGACGTTGCATTTATTTCACCGTCGTACTTCCAGCTTTTTTCCACGTAAAAAAGCAGGGGGGCTTCTTTTGGACTGAATGAAGGTTTATTCACAGAGATTTAAAAAAACCCAAAAACCCAAAAACCGTGCAAATAGTTTTCTGGTCGGTTTTTAGCCTCCCCCATTGACTTCAGTAGTCAGTTTTCCACCAGTTAAATACAGAGGATTATAGAACATATTCCAAATTTTTTGCAAAACTGTTGGTTTTGAAATCCAACCTCAGAAAATCCGAGCTGTGTAGACCATCTCTGATTTTCTATTGAGGTCCAAGGTTTTACAGTCGGTTTTTGATGGGTTTTCAAATCCAAAAATCCCAAAACAAACTCCGATGTAAAAAACCCGCCTTTTAGACCTACCCAGAGGGCTTGTCCACACGGCAAGGGTTATTGGTCGGTTTTTCAGTTTTGCGGTTTTAGAAACCATCTGAAAACAGACCAGCAAGTCCCCCATAGACCTTGAATAGAAAATCCTTCAGCGCCCACTGCACGGATTTTTTCCCCGGACAGTTTTTGGACAACGCCAGTGGTACCAAAAACTTAGGACATATTCATTCTTCTGCCGTTTTCGGGCAGAAAGCAAAGTGAAGGGGGACGGGTTGATTCGCAAACCCCGGGGCGAAAGCGTCTCCATAGGCCGAAAAAGTAAAAAACCCCTCGTTCCGCGGGAAAGCATTGGATTGTGCCATTGAAAACCGCGTTGGGGGAATCATTTTCAAATATTTCCATGGTTTGCTTTTTTTTTTTTTTTCTTTTTTCTTTTTTTGTCGTGGTTTAGTCAGACACAGGTCCCATTCATTTCTATGTGGTATTGGATGCGGATTCGCAAATGTTTGCGGTGTGTTTTACACAGGGTTTTTAGCAACCTCCATTGACATCAGTAGTAAATTTCCACATGTTATCTGACTAAAGAATGAACACGTTCTAAGTTGGGTTTTTTTTTTTTTTTTTTTTTAATGGTGAAAAACCGACTGCTGGAAATACACGCTGTATGAACTACAATGAGTATTTTATATTGAGGTCAATGGAAATGGCTTTAGGCGAGTATTTTAACTTTGAATTCGCATGGATTCCAACTTGAAATACGTGTAGACAGAGCCTGAGGCTATGTTCACACAGCTTATTTTGCCCCTTATTTTGCAGCATTGGTTGTAAATCAAAACCAGGAATGGGTCCAAAACAAAAAAAGAGGGTCAAGCTTTTCCATTATAACTTTTGTCTTTAGGTTTCATTTCCTGGTTTTGGCTCCGAATCAGCGCGGCACAATACATGTAAAAAAAAATAAGTGTCAACCCAGCCTTAAAGGAGTTGTCTCATTACATCAATTCATCTCACCTCAGTCCTGTTTTCTGGGTTTCATCTTGAATTCAGGGGTGTTTACTAGCTTCTACTAGGCTGCAGTAGAAGCCAGGTCTGTAGCTATAGCGACCAGTACTGGCAGCCTATCAGGAGTGAGTAAACAGGTCTGTAGCTATAGTGACCTGAGAAGCTGATGCAGCCCATACAAGAGGGGATATCTAGGAATCGGTAGGACAATGTTAATGGACACATATTGCAAAGTGATTTGTTTTTGCAAGATCTTTAACATAAAAAGCAATCCTTGTAGTGAGACAACCCCTTTAAGTACGTTCACAAGGGGCAGAATTTGTTGCAGATTTTTTTTTCACATTGACTTCTATAAGAAAATCTTTTCCTGTTGATTTTTGCCTTATCTACAGATTTTAGTTCAGGTTTTGCATTCTCTCATTGAAGTCCATGTAGAAAAATTCACAGTGAAATCGGTGATAAATCCGCACCAAAATCCCCAGCAGATCCACCCTGGGTCATTCTACCTTCCAGGAATGCTCAGGATTAGAAATATGGCAGCATTTTCCCAACATTTTGGGAAGTGAATCTGCACCTAATTGTGCAGATTTTTTTTACCTATTTGATAACAGAATATGCTAATAAAAGTGAAAACAAAGTCTATGACTTTACAACCTGCATTTGAGGATTTTGCAGCAGATCCGCAGCAAAATCTACAATTGCTTCAGATTTATTGCAGATTTCTATTTTCCCCTTTGAAGTTTATGGAAAAAATGTACAATGAATTTGCAATGTAAATTGATCTGCCGCATTTTTAATATCCGCAACGTGGTTCAGTTTCCAGGTGAATGATTTTTTTTTCAGCTCGTATATGAGATGTCTGTAAATCTCATTCACTTTCCTGCTACTGGTAAACTGGAGATTCTCTGCAGCCTATGTGCCCCATGTGAACATGCCCCTAAGGAGGTTGTCTCACTGCAGAGATTAGCTTTCAATATGTACGGACCGGTAATCGAAGAGATTTTCCAAATATATTGCTTTATTTTTTGGCGGTAAGATATATTTGATCTGCTCTGAGTGCACACAGCTTTCTCTAGGTTGTCCTGCTCTCCCCTCCTCTCTCTGCTCTGTCTTATCTGATAGCAGGACCTGACATCACACACCGTGTGGTTTGGATGTACTTCCAAGGACAGTGGTGCGTAAGGCTAGGTTCACACAGCTTATTTACGGGGCGTAATTACGCCCCCACAATTACGCCGTGTGGCCGGGGGCGGGAGCGGTGTGCCGGCACCTCGCGGGCCCATAGACGTGCATTACCAGCGGCGCGTATACGCCGCTAGTAATTCACATGTCAATTATCTCCCCGCCCGGCGGATTCACCGAGCAGGGAGAGGAGACGTAATCCATAGTTCTCTATGAGAAGTGTGGATCACCGTAATGACTGGAACGTTTTCAGCCCGTAATTTGAGCACTCCGACGCGTAATTATGGACTGAAATACGTCCTGGTTTAAGCCGTGTGAACATAGACTAAGTGCCACAAAGAAGTGACCTGTCCCTTCTCTCCTTCGGTGTACAATACGATCGTATTGTAGGCGTGAGAAGACGAGTAATTCATAGTTCTCTATGAGCGCTATGAATTACTGTATTTGTGGCGCGCATTTCGTCCGTATTAAACCGCAAATATGCGGCGAAATGCACGCCACAATTTCGCCGTGTGAACATGCCCGAACAAGTAATTAGTCTCCCTTTTGTTTACTTTTGAGCTCTGTAGCTCTCTGCACTTATAGATAACATCTCCTGCTCTCATGTCAGTGCTATTAGAAGAGCTGTGAATGGCAGCTGATATGCTAATCACTGCTATAGAACTTCCCAAAGCCTCTTCAGGAAGATGCAGCATATCTGAATCTGCTTTTGACTCTGAAACAAGGTGGTGAGCTTCACTACAGCTTCAGATCGGACCAGATTACATGTCCGTAGCCCTTGGTTTGCCACAGACAGGGTGGCTGCAGCTGCAAATCCAGCTTTTGGCATTGAAGTTTTTTGGAACGTTATTTCCTGATCCGGGCGCCTCTAGGGCGTCTTAAGAAATTTCCAGCCTCATGAGCAAATACTTCTCTCCTGAGGTGTGTTTGGGGCGGTGGTGGCAGTGGTGCTGGGAGGGATGCTCCACTTTCCGGGCGTGTGATGAAGCAATTATAGGTTGGAGGTGCTGAGATGATCTGTACAGGTACTGGCATGTGCTCACGGATGGCCCGATCTGTTTGCCGTCATGGGTTTCCTGCATGTGAGGTGAGATTTGTGTTGGGCATTAAGCTGGATCTTGTAATATCACATTGTTTGGGGCCTGCTGAAGCGTACGTGCAGGTTCACTGCGACGTTGGCACTACCCCCCCCGCACAACTGTACAATCGCATCCAGCTGGCACTACATTATGGAATTGTCAGGGTATGTTCACATGACTGATTGGGACACTATTTTGGTGTAGATTCTGAATCCAAAATGGCGTCAAGCCGCCCTCTGTTCCTTTTCATTGATTCCTGTGAAAACAGCATCGTAGTTCACACACGGCATGATTTTTACGGCTGTTTTACTCTTAATTTTCTGCGCTGAAAAATAAGTGACGTGTAATTTTTTAGGTGTTTTGCATGAGTAAAATGCCCTTAAGGCTATGTTCACACGGCTTATTTTGGGGCGTATTTGCGGACGTAAATATGTCCCGAAATAAGTTTCAAATACGTGTCACAAAGCGTGGCACGTATTTCGCGTCGTAAATAGATTCCCCATTCTTTACTATGGGGGTTTTCGTCGCGAAATACGCCTCGATAAGTGACAGGGGACTAAATTTTACGATCGTATTTACATGGCGAAAATACGTTGCGGAAATACGCCTCGTGTGAACGACGAGGCGTATTTTACATTGGAATCAATGCTAATCTAATTGTTCATTATTTGAAACGTATTTCGTATTACGTCCGCAAATACGCCCGAAATAAGCCGTGTGAAGCCTAAGAATCAATGGAGAGCTCCAAAATCTCATCCACAACTATGGTGCAGTTTTCATGTGGTTTTGATAAAATCTCCACTGGCAAGTCATTTGTTTCAGAAAGAAAACCGTACTGGAAAACCATATGGAAAAGCCTCATCAGACGCTTATTTTACAGCTTCAAATACTCGTGTGAAAAACGGCTCATATGCAGCAGTTTTCAGATAAATATTTGAAGCTGATAAATAAGCGTCCAAATCAGTCGTGTGAACCAACCCTTAGGCCTGGTTCACACGGCTTATTGCCGTCGTAATTGCGGGGACGGATTTCGCCCTGCAATTACGCCGGCAGCCGTGCAGCGGGGGCGGGGTGCCAGCAGCTCGCCGGCCCCATAGACTGTCATTATCTACGGTGCGTACGCGCCGTAAATAGTGTGCATGTCACTTTCTCCCTCCGCGGCGGATTCACCGAGCGGGGGGGAGCGACGGATTCCATAGTTCTCTATCAGAGCAGTGGATTACCGTAGTTACTGGGACTGATTGGAGCCGTACTGAAGCGCAAATCCGGCGCGCAGTACGGCTCCAATCCGTGCCCAAATAAGCCGTGTGAACGAGGCCTAAAGCGAAGTCTACAATGCGATGTGAAAATGCCAGCAAAATCCGACTGCATTTTCATATCGCTGGACTACAGCGGACCGACGTGTTTTTTTTTTTTTTTTTTTGCTCGTGTTTTTGTGCAAAAAAATGTGGTCGGGTTTCGGATTCCAGCCAAGTACATTGGGGCTTTGGGAATCTGACAGCGGCCCTGCAGAATATACAACATGTTCTATATTCTGCCTGACGGTTTTAGGTTTTTAAAAAAATCCGTGCTGTGTAGACTACAGCATAGATTAGCTATTGAGGGCTGCACAGCGCTGAGTGCGGTTGGACTTTTTCGACGGATTCAAAATACTAAATCCGCTGAAAAACTACTCAAAATTCAGTGCTGTGTAGACATAGCCTTAGGCCTGGTTCACACGGCATAATTGCGCAAAAATTACGCTGGGACTACGGGAGCTCGTGCTGACTCCCGCGATGCGCAGCCCGCCGGCCCCATAGACATTAATTACAAGTGCCGTGTATTCACCGCTAGTAATTGACATGTCACTTCTCTCCCCGCTCGTCATATTGTGCAAGCGGGGAGAGGAGGCGTAATCCATAGTTCTCTATGAGAACTGTGGATTACCGTAATGACTGGGACGTATCTCCCCCCGTATTTAGCGAAGTACGGCGCTAAGTCCCAGTTTAAGCCGTGTGAACATAGCCTTAGGGCATGCCCCCACTGCACGGGTTTTCGGCCGGTTTTTCAGACCGCCTGTAAAACAAGCCGAAAATTAGCACAATGGTGCTCTATGCAAAACTTGTGCAGCAGTCCCCACTGCACAGGTTTTGCCGTCGGACGGTTTTGCCGCCGGCGGTCCGGCGGCAAAACATTGTAGAAGCACCATCTTCTGTCCGGTTTCCGGACAGAATATGTGCTTCTCAATGGGAGGGCTGTTCTCCACTCATCGCGGAGAAAAGCCGTCCCCCCCCCCCCGCCCCTGCGGCCGTGGGGACAGGCGCGAAACAGGACAAATACCGGCCGGCAAACCGGCCTGTATTTGTCCTGTGCCGTGTAAACGCGCCCTTAGGGTAAGTTCACACGGCTGAATGCCGGCGTATAGCAGAGCATACTGTCACTTCTTTCTCCTGGCGCGTACTGTGCGCTAGGGAAAACAGCAGGTACTCATAGCTCTTGATGAGAGCTATAAATTACCGTATTTGCAGGCCATATTTTGCCGTATTGCAGCGCAATTAAGTTTGTCCCGCAAATACACCTTTTGAACATACCCTTATTATTACAATCGCCCTGGTTCTAGCAGCGATTGTTCTGCTCCTACCCTGCAGGATTTTAATTGTCCAGGTGGCACATCAGCAGAATACAGGCTGCAATTAGTAGACTACAGGCGGTCATGAAAAAAGTTGCTACTCCACTTCCCGCAGCCCTGCAGATCATCTTATCACATCCGCAAGGGACGGGGCGTGGCGCTTTGAAGCAAACGGATGTCACTGCACCATTACTAATGAAGGTACTTCGACAAAAAAGGCTTCGGTTTTCACAGTATCAGAGTTGCTTCTCCAGTGACTTGCAAAAGGTCATCTTCTCTGATGAGTCATTTTCCGTTTCATCAAACTGATGAATATGGGCTTGTCGGATGAGAAACATCAGAGTGCAAACACCCTGCAACCAATGCTGGAAGAACGCAAGTTTGTGCTGAAAGCGTTACATTCTAGGGAATGTTTTCGTGGCATTTTGTAGAATGTGGAAGGTACAATGTGCTGATTGGAGTATGAATACATCCTTGCAGATCATGTACACCCATACATGCTGATTGTCTTCCCTGAGGAAGATGGATCTTCCACAAGACAATGCGACATGTCAAACACTTCTGTCCATGTGATATTGATTGGAAGAGCACAACCAAGACTTCCAAGTATTACACTGGCCCTCTAATTTCCCAGATGTAAACCAAATTAAGCAACTGTGGGACCACATCGATGTTGGTGTTGGCTCTGTGGGATGCGGTCAGCAAGGCTCCAGATACCTGTGACCGCCTACAGGACCTTATTGAGTCACTCCCAGCCCATGCTCCACATGACAGGTACTTTGAATATTAGATAGTGGTCATAATAATGTGACTTGAGTATTTCTCTGTTTTATTTTGTTTTCTATTTTTTTCAGTCTGTATAGTTTGTCCTATTATTATAAGATATCACCCTGTGTACATGGATTTGTCTAGTGGTTGTCCTAATGAATAGGGGTTGTCCATGGTGCTCAGGTTCCCTATTGTCTAACAGACCCAAGGGCATGTAGCTGCTGGGTTTCTGGGGTGAAAAGTTATCACCGGGGTAGCTGGCTGGTGGAAGCCCCTGAGTTTGCCCCGTGGGCATGTCTAATGCCAAAATCCCAGCTATCCTGTATTGAGAGCCAATTTTTACGACACTTCTCCACTCTTACATGTACAGTGGGGACCCTCCGTCATTACTGCTATATGTTCTAATAGAGATCTCAAAAGCTGTTGCCCAAAGAAGAAAATGCTTTAATTATCCCGATGGTGTAAGGGTAGGGGGGGTTCAGACGCTACTGTGCTGTTTATGCACCTGTCTCATACAATACTTAAAGGGGTTTTCTCGCTACTAAGATCATATCTCTAATGATGGGGACAGTAAAAAAATAAGCACTTTTGCAATTGGTTTGCATTACCTAAGTCACTTAGTATAGCAGATATGAGCGAAACTGTGCATCTATAGCTATTTCTGCTGCAGGTGGTCAGCCCACGCCCCTTTTCTTTGATTGGCTGACTGATATTTAATACTGGCTGTTTGGACATGCCCCTGGAGGGGACACGCCCCCTGTGCTGTGATTGGCTGCCTGCACTTTGTGCTTACTCCCCTCTGAGCTGTGAAAAATGAAAGTGAATGGCTGTCTATATAATAAAGGCTGTCTCAGCTCCTCTCTATGCCCCTTCTCCCAGTGATAGTTCTATGTAAAGGATCTGGGCAATTACTCAAGCTTCTAGACTCGCTCTTCCCTCATATAACACAGCCTTCTACTCTGTGCTCCCCCCATATGACACAGCCTTATACAGTCTGCTCTACCGCCTGTCTGATAACCGAGGGTGAGCAGAGTGCATTCCTCACATTTTGTTTCCTCAGTTCAGGCTGTATGTATAACTGCTTACACCAATCAGGGGTTTTGCTTACAAGTAACCTGGAGCTGACAGCTCTGCAGACATGAGAACCATAGCAGGAGGTCTGCAGAGCTGTGACATCCTCTCCCTTCCACTGCTCACACAGAATGATGTCACCAGTCTTCAGTGAGGAGAGACTCGCTCCTGGATTTGAAGCTGAAACAGAAACAGCTCAAGTCTGCAAAAGCTTGTAATGATAAAACCCCTTTAGAGGGAACCTGTCATATCTTATT
Organism: Phyllomedusa bahiana; assembly: GCA_025379985.1. Taxonomy (NCBI): domain Eukaryota; kingdom Metazoa; phylum Chordata; class Amphibia; order Anura; family Hylidae; genus Phyllomedusa; species Phyllomedusa bahiana. The sequence continues at coordinate 64,244 of JAODAL010012778.1, forward strand.
CCCACCGTGATGGGGATGCCGTTTCCAGTGCTGTGCACCTTATTCTGTAAGATACAGGAGTTTTAGAGCACAGTGCTGGAAACAGCAGGTCTGACACTAGCTTGTGCTGTCCTCAGCCAGGGTGGCATCACCTATGTGACAGGTTCTCTTTAAGGTGGAGTGTCGCTCTGAGAGTGTTTGTAGATGACACATCAGCGCTGATTTCGGAGCCTCTGGCTCTCCTTTCTGGCGCTGTTACAGATTTGCATATCCTCTATTCTTTAATTACAGTTGCATAAACCGATTTATCTGAGATTTTATTACAATCAAATTAGTACGCCTGGAGATTAGTCCTGCATTACAGCCTCACCCAGATCACTGCGCTTAAATAGCTGAGATCAGGAGGCCGAGCATGCGACTGTCCTCGCTTGTCTAAAGGGCATTGAGAAGCAGTGAGTGGAGTGTGTCAGTAAATGTCAGTAAAGATGTGCGATCAGAAGGGAGAATGAATGGGAAGTGACTCATGACTACATAGGAAATCCTGTTATGACTCTTCATGACAATGTAAATTGTTACATTTCTTAGGATAAGCGGGAACGTGTTATGGAGAAGAGGGAAGGATACAGGGAAGCCTTGTCCTGTTCCCTCTCCGGGATCCACAATGATATTTTTTTTGCACACGAATGTCTGACAGATCTGTCGTTCATCTCGGCCGTATCTTGCTTCTTTCACCTGTGCCTCCTATAATCTGCTGCTAAGCCTATTGATTGAGGCTGCCCATGCCTCTTAATTGCTCTTTTAATATTTCATGAAGCTTGTAAATGACAGTAAGCGTGGCCTCCGCAGGGTGTGGGTTTAGGATGAGCGGCCTCGGGCAGGTGCTGCATGGCCTACTCTCCTCTTCCCATTAGCCATAATACAAGCTCCATGTCACTATTGTACTGCACAGAGCTCTGATAATGGCTTCATATAATTTTACTTTTTATTGCTTGTAAGAGGGGTTATTCGGGAGTTTAAAGATTTCATAGAACGCTGTAAACCTCATTTGTGATGAAATGAAGTATATAATTTAGATCCAGCTCGATCACTGGATCCTGAGAGGTCCGGGGAAACAAATGCTTCCGCAGATAGGAAGTTAGTCTCAGCGTGTGGTCCTGCTTCAAAAGGCCCTATCGTAATTTTCATATATATATTGGCCCCATATAATTTTCACAGGTTCCTCATAGATACCTTGGAGACCCAGGCAATGAGAACTGTAGTTAGGGAGAGGTGTGAAGTGGTTCAAGGAGATGGACGAATCACAGCGGAGTCGGGATTTCATAAAGAATTATGGAGTAACCGTACAGCACAGGCACACCCCGATTTCATAGTTTTAAATGTGAAAGATCCCCAAACGCATAGCTGTCACGCCCTCATTTGTAGGGAGAAACAGGAAACTGAAACCAGCAGTGGTGAGCCAGTGTTTGGTATCCAGTCGTAGATTAGACCCATCCAGTTCTGATGGTACCAGGGGCACGAGGCTGCGGTGTGTTCAAAGCCAGAAACGGCATGGCCCTGGAAGGGAAGAGCATGTAGACTGCCCAGGGGTGTGAAAGCCCACCTGAGCCCGGTGCCGTCTCCATTGGGGAAAGGGGATTATGCCAAGCGTACCTGGAGCTTCCAAAACCATCAGGCTGCATTCACCCCCCTATGTATGCCAAGCTCAAGGTCAACCTAAGGTAAATGGCCAAATCTTGCTGATTCTTTTATTTGCATTTCTGACCAGTATATGTACATGTGTATCTCAATGTATGTATTGTTTGTCTAATGCACTCACAAGGCAATTAAAGATACATAAACTTCGTTCCTGAGCTGGACTATTGCCCCAATCAAGCTGAACTCAAGTGTCTTCTCGGTCTCTAATATATCGCTACCCAGGGAAGGTTCCTGGCCTGGTTATGAATCTGAAATGGACCAGGCTTATAACTGAGGTACTGGTGGCAGTCTACTGGCCTGGCAGAGTTCTGTTTCACCGGTGCGGGTTACCAGATCTCTCCCAGCCATTCAGGGTATCCTCTCGCACTCCCCGGGTGTTTCTATGCCCATGTGGACAGGGGTTAACTGTGAAACTGTATCCAGCTGACCGTGCGTACCCCTAGGGGGAATGCAATGTCACAAAGTCAGGCCGTTGACTCTCAAGTGGACACGGGTCTTTCTGACAGATTGGTAGCACCACTGTGGGATCGAGACAATGGTGTATGAGGCCCGTAGTCCCAGACACAAGGACTACCAGTAGGGGTTTTGCTGCTTGGGTTTTGAGATAGGCTCAGCAGTAGACCGTTTTAATGGAAATACAAGGTGTTTGGTACATTCAGGTTGTCAGTAACCAAAGGTTGCGAGGATGACTGGTCGTGGCAGGGGCAGAAAAAAACCGGCCGAAGCTGTGGGCTTTGAGGAAACAAATGGCGAAATTAGCCAAGGTGAGGAGGACCCCAGACCAGGTTGTGGACCAAGAGGAGCTGGTTGACGAACTTCAAGGGGAGGTGTAGTCCAGCTCGGGCTCCTCTAGGAGGAGTAGGCTGCTCAGCCTCAGCTGTCCTCCTGCAAGCTGCCCTGGCTAAGCTTGAGGCTGGGGACCTTGACAATGCCCTCCTAGCAGCCGCTGAATGAGCAAGCGGATGCGGCAGCCGCAGAACATCCCGAGTGGGCAGAGGAACGTCAGAATGAGCACCAACTGCAGATGCTCCAGATACAAACCTCACAGCCCAGCCCGACCTTTCAAGAGTCCCCTGAGACCTGGGTCCCAAAGCTACAGGCGGAGGACTTCCCCCATGCTGGCTGAAGGTAGAGACCTGGACATCTTCTTGCTGGCGTTTTGAAAAAATTTGCCGCCAGCAACATCTACCTGAGGACCAGTGGGTCCGATTTCTAACCTCTTGTCTCGGGGGTAAAGCCCTGGAAATCTTTGATCTGCCCTGCGATGCCACCCTGACCTATGAGGAAATCAAGCAGGCTCTGGTCTGGCAGTACAACCTGACCCCCCGAGACGTAGTGGAAGAAGCTCTGAAGTTTTCAGCAGTGTCCTACCGTCAGCTGGGCCGACCACATGCGGGCCCTCCGGCAGGCAGTGGACCTCAGGATTGGATCTCGCCACTGTCCAGCAGCTGAAGGAGCACATTTACTTTTTCAATTCTAACAGTATCTTTTTATTGTTGCACAATTAGTATCTTAGCATATACATGTGCATACTCTAAGTTACTTGTATGTTAAGGCTTACAAAGGTAATGGTGTAAATACTGGCATTCTAACAGAAGACTTCACATTGAGCCAAACACAAACTGTTCATTTACTTCTATGTACCCGACGGCACAAGAACAGACAAAACTCACTGGCTCGTAGCTCGCTTGCTGAAAGACTTGCCGGTCTATGGTGGTATCGCTCCAAACCACGGTCTCTTTTTTTTTTTTTTTTTTTTTTTTTCTTTTAGTGAACTGGGTGCGAACACCTCTGTTAGTGAGACTAGTCCTCTCTAGTCCTGCGCAACGTTTCGGGGCGGTCCCCTTTCTCAAGCTCAGCTACGGTAAGCATACCTGGGGCTTAAATAAGGGTTTGATTCATTAACCCTTCATCTCTTGGTTACTATTGGACTCTATTAACTCATGTATGGCCATTGAACGTATGCGGCATTTGCCCACTCTTACATCTTTCCTCAAAGAAAAACTTTCCAATTGCATTCCTCGTTTAAGCCTGCCGGGCTCATTGCATCTAGCTTCGATATCCAATACACCTCTTTTTGTAGCAACCGTCTTTTTATCTCTTCCTGATCGCTGCCTTCTATGCTTTCTAGTACTCGCCATTTTAAGTCACTATTATTGTGACCAAACTCTGTAAAATGCTTAGCAACCGATGTTTCTCCAAATTTTTTCGAGGTATCCTCTCCATCATTCCCTAATATTTGTCTAGTTTTGAACAGCCTGATTTGTGACCGATGTTCATTAATTCTGATTTTAACTTGTCGGCTGGTTTGTCCCACGGAAACTTTCCCGCAGGGACATTTTAACATGTATACTACATTCTTTGAGGTACATGCATGAAAGCCTCTGCATGCTATTTTGTAACCTTTCGTAGGATGGTTAATAAATTCCCCTTTAATAATTCCTGCACAATTTTGGCAGCTAATGCAGGGAAATGTACCTATTTTCAGGGTATGTAGATAACTTTGCCATGATTTTTTTTTTTATTTTTAGATCAGAATGCATAACCATGTTTCCTATTGTTTTCCCTTTGCGATACACAAATATAGGGTTGTCAAAAAATTATTTGGCAAATTTTGTGTCACTTTGTAAAATTTTCCATGCCTTTATAATGGCGTTCTTAAACAACCCTGCATGGACATCATATATAGTAACAAAATCAATGTAATTTTCACCGATCATACTTTTAGGTTTCTCCTTTTTTAATTCGGATCTTGGTGTCATGCCAAGTTCGTGGTCTATTTTGGTAATATACTTTCTTGGATAGCCTCTATTTACAAATTTTTTCACCATATTTTTTAGATTTTTATGATATTCTTCATCTGTGGTACAAATTCGGCGGATTCTTGAAAATTTCCCTTTGGGAATCCCTTTAGCTACGTTCGGGGCATGGAAACTATAGTAATGCAACATATTGTTGCGATCTGTTTTTTTACTGTATTGTGTAGCCTCCAATTTATTTCCTTTTCTGTACATTGAAACATCCAAATAGTTAATTTTTTTCTCTGCTTTTTTAAGAGTAAACTCTAGTAAAGGGTGTATGTTTTTGATATTCTTGTTAAACCCTTCCAGATCTGATTCACTACCCTGCCATGCCAAAAATCTGTCATCCATGTATCTTAGCCATAAGCCAATATATTGGCTATATGGTCCATGGACTATATGTTCGATTTCCATATGTGCAACGTATATATTAGCAAAACTTGGAGCGACAGGAGAACCCATCGAGGTCCCCTGTCGCTGCAAATAAAATTCGCTTCCAAACCTGAAGTGATTGTCTTTGAGAATAACGTCCAACAAGGACATCAAGAAAGCACATTAATAGTGACTTAAAATGGCGAGTACTAGAAAGCATAGAAGGCAGCGATCAGGAAGAGATAAAAAGACGGTTGCTACAAAAAGAGGTGTATTGGATATCGAAGCTAGATGCAATGAGCCCGGCAGGCTTAAACGAGGAATGCAATTGGAAAGTTTTTCTTTGAGGAAAGATGTAAGAGTGGGCAAATGCCGCATACGTTCAATGGCCATACATGAGTTAATAGAGTCCAATGGTAACCAAGAGATGAAGGGTTAATGAATCAAACCCTTTTTAAGCCCCAGGTATGCTTACCGTAGCTGAGCTTGAGAAAGGGGACCGCCCCGAAACGTTGCGCAGGCGCAGTGCCACTCACAGCATACGATAGGACTAGTCTCACTAACAGAGGTGTTCGCACCCAGTTCACTAAAAGAAAAAAAGAGACCGTGGTTTGGAGCGATACCACCATAGACCGGCAAGTTTTTCAGCAAGCGAGCCACGAGCCAGTGAGTTCTGTCTGATTCAGTGAGTTTTGTCTGTTCTAGTGCCGCCGGGCACATAGAAGTAAATGAACAGTTTGTGTTTGGCTCAATGCGAAGTCTTCTGTTAGAATGCCAGTATTTACACCGTTACCTTTGTAAGCCTTAACATACAGGTAACTAAGAGTATACACATGTATATGCTAAGATACTAATTGTGCAACAATAAAAAGATACTGTTATAATTGAAAAAGTAAATTTGTTTCTAAGAAGATATCATTTCAGTCCAGTGATTATAATAATAATAATCTTTATTTATATAGCGCCAACATATTCCGCAGCACTTTACAATTTAGAGGGTGTACATACAGACATTACACATTAAAAGAACTTACAAATGAGACACGAGGTATGAGGACCCTGCTCGCGAGAGCTTACAATCTATTATGGTGTATGGGTGAGACAAAGGGTTAAGAAGTGCAAGGTTTACAATGGTCCGGCCATGTTTCATAAATAGGGGGTGGTTTACATAAAAATTGGGTGACCCTGCCACCCTGCCAGTACATCTATATACAGATAATACTATATTGATTGGTGGGATGGACACCCGCGTTGGACTGTCTGTGATGGTGTATTAGAATAGTGCTGTTTAGAACTTGACAGCAGCTGAAGGAGCTCATTGCGACACAGCAGTACTTGTGGAACTGCCCGGAGGACCTCCAGCAAGACCTTCGTGAAAGGAACCCAGAAGGGGCTTCTGCCACAACAAACCTCGCGGACAAGTGCGCCAACAATCAGGCTCTGGAGGCCAGGAAACACGTCAGCTGGAGAGGGGTGTAAAGCGCATGTGGTGCCAGTTGTCACTACGCCTAAGCCAGGTGGCCCCCAGCCTATGCTTCTCTGTCCATGGGGGAACCCTGACACCCGCACCTTTGCAAACAGTCAAGATACTTCAAGGCCATGTGTCCCCAGTCCTCTTTCTAGAGACCACCCAATGTTTTGTGTGGGGGTGGGGGAAGGCCCCTTGATATTTATCAGCCCCTCATGTACCAGACTGTGACCATTGGACTCCTGGACACCGGCGCTGAGATGACTGTGGTGCAGCCTGAGCTGGTGTCCCCACAGGACATGATACCCGGGAAGACTCGCACTGGCTCCGGAATTGGAGGCATTGTGCCGCTGCTGCCAGTTGCTTAGGTGTATTTGGACTGGGGTGTCGGGCAGGGAGCGCAGGAGGTGGGGGTATTGCCGAACATTCCAGACAGGGACAGACTTGAGGCCTGTGTATCACCAAGGTCTGCTCTCCCCAAATGTAATGTGTTATCCACCCCAGTTAATAATGTTGACGGTGTTATTAATCTGCATACTAATTGGAGTGTTGGGGTGGATGATGTGAGGTGACCCTCTCCATCCTGTGGACAGGAGGTAAGGTCAGCAGGGTGTGTCCAGCAAGCCTGCTGGGATTTGTTGTCCCCTGGTGTGTTAGCAGAGGGGACAGACAGAGGGCAGAGAGCATGCAGGTGAGGCAGGGCTCCTAGGCAAGGCTGGGTCAGGGGCAGGGTCTCCCCACAACCTGGATGTCAGAGGGCCAGATTAGGCTGACTGAGCTGGTAACTTACATACACCGAGGGGGAGGGAGCCCCACCAGCGGTTGCAGCGGTCGTGGCCGCTGTCATGTGCAGTGGGAATGTCAAGGGCCTGGGGGGTCCCTCAGGGGCCCGACTGCATCCTCCCATCGGACCAGGACAGAGCCAGGTCCCGGGGGAACTGACAGAAGACATGGCAGTCTCGTCCATTCTGGCCACGTCTCGTCAGGAGTTTCAGGGAGCGTTAGCAGCTGACGATAGCGTGAAAGCTCGAAGGCGGCACGGCCTCCCTTGGACTGAGACACCGCACGTGTGGTCTGGAACCAAGGACGGCTGTACCACGTGACGGTCCGACCGGGTTCACCAGAGGCGTGGCCCAAGGGCCGATGGTTGGTGGTACCCTATCCGTTAAGGGTGGAGTTGTTGTGGGTTGCACTTGAGATTCTGATGGCCGGACACCTAGGAATCACCAAGACAAAGGACAGACTGGCCCAGCATTTCTACTGGCCAAAGACGGGGCTGCCCACTGCCGTTCAGAGACCCTTAGACGTTTACTTGGGGCGAATCCGCTGTGGAATTAGTTCCTGTGTTCAGTGACCATTAGGGAATGTTCACATGGAGCAGATCTGCTGCAGATTTCTACAGAATAAAATCCACCTCTAGAGGTTTCAAGTCATTGCCCTCTATTCCTTTTAGGAATAGGGCGGTATGTTCATGTGAAAGTGTTGGGTGTTTGCACCTCGCACACCATAACACCCGCCCTGACCAAATATCTCTACAGCATGTGGACATTTCTCACTAACAGTATAGAGCTGGATTTAGGGAGCTGTTTGATGGCTGCCGGGGGAGGCCAGGATTTCCCAAGTCCCAAGGATTTCCTGAGAGATCAGCAGCACCACAAATTTGCAGCCACCACTTATCTCCTATGTTAAAACCAGAGGAATGTGTAACGGTTCACAAAGTGCAGGTTTACAAGTGTTTGGGGTATAATAGCTGTCAGATGGATCCTCGGGCAGCACAGGGTGAACCTCTAGAGCCCTATCAGGGTCTGGTCCACAAGCATCTGTTGGTAGGTCGCTCCTAAATCATAGCACGTCAATAAAGTCTTTATGGGCAGCTTTATGCAGAAGTAGAAAAGTGCAGATTTAGGGCACAGTGAGGTCTAATAAAATGGGGGCAGATTTGCAGAGAAAGGCAAAGGCGACCAGAGGATAACGATGGTAATAAATCTTATTTGGAATTTCTTTGACGAAAACAGACACCACAGGCGGCCGCAGTGCTTTCCGAACACGGTCATGTCTACACAGCTCTGGGTTCTGGTTGGATTTTCCAATTGTAACCAGTTCCCCATAGTCGGCAACAGAAAATCTGTGCTGTAGTCTGCACATCACGGATTTTCTACTGTCTGCTTTCAGAACCGTTTCATGTGCTATCTTCCATCTGATTCCTGCTGGATTCTTCTAAAGTCCATGTCCTGCCAGCAGGAAATCCGAAAGCCAACCGCAGTTTTTGATGCAAACCCGTTCCAAAAGACGCGGTCCGGTGCAGTTAAAATACTGGCGGATTAGCCTTAGATAACCTGGCTGTTTTAATGAAAGATAAGCGGCGTCTGAGATCCCAGTTAGCCACTTATTTCCCATATTACTGTGATTCAGAAAGTACAGTTTACATAAGATTGAGGGGAGTGGGGTCCAGATAAGATCTGAAATGACATCTGGGTCTAGAGGACTGTCAGCCACACTAGTGCAGGAAAGGGTTAACCTGCTGTAGAAAATGACCGTGCATGGCAGTGCGCCTATTTACACCGCTACACTAGGCAAAGATCAAACTGTAATATTGATTTGGAAGTCAATAGTCCAGACTTTAAAGTGACGGAGAGCGCAACGCCGGACAGATGAGAGACCGCAGCAGGTACCGGACTTGTGGGGCTGGGGGAGCTTGACGGCAGAGACCTGATTATTTATTACAGGCATCCTGCGTGGGAATAGGGGCCTTTGGGTGCAGTATTTCTCTCTCTGACGTGACTGGAATATGGGGCAGGTATTGAGCAGACTGGGAATCTGGAACGGCATGGATATTGCTAGTAAATTTGTGTTTTAGCTCCTAATGGACGTGGTGTAGTCATGTCGACACTCCAGATTATTGAGGTTTAACTTTAACCCCTGTGTTACCCCCAGGTCAGACTTCAGTTCAGGAAACTGAGCTACAGGGTGTTTGCTGGGATCTTAATGCTGCTGGTGCTGTCCCTCTGCTTCCCTATATAAACATGGAGGAAAAGTACAAATCCTGCAGGTCAAAAATAATTAATTTTTAACTCGGCACCACTGAAGGGAAAACCTGGTGACCGCATTGCTGCAGCCATGTCCTGAGGTGAGAACCCGGCAAATAGCATCCTATAGCTCCGCTATCTGTGCAGAATGAGACTGTTGACCATCAGGTTACATTGGAGAAAAAGAAGAGGAGCCAAGTTCTTGTTCAGGAGACTTTGATATGTGGGCTGTGAGCCGAGTGCAAGGTTCAGAGAGCAGGTTATATAATGGGGACAGATGTTCTGTGTCCTGGAAGACTTTGTGGGATTAAGATGCTGTGTTGTCTCTGAGGCTGTTCTGCCAGCAAATGGTTAACGGGATTTGAGGACTACGTTTCAGCAAGGTTACATGGGTATCAAAAGTTTTTGTAGGAATAGTGGCCAGAAAGGAAGCCCTGATTAATCCAATTTTTCCATAGCCTATCGCTGTGTGTAAGTGGCCAGACCAGTATATGAGAAATCAAGAGAAATCCATCAGATTGCTGCCACCTCTAAGGAGTTGTCTCATAATGACAATAACCATCCATATAGTGTCATAGCCCATATGAGGAAGGGTCCCCCTCTATGGGGCCACAGCAGAGAGCTCGAAAGTAGGGCTATGTGCACACGCCGGATATGTGTATTACTCCTGACAGACATACACACACTAAGTGGTCCAAAAACCCTTATGGACCCCCTGGCAAAGCTGAGGTGAAACGCACTGTTTTTGGTCTGCATTCTATGGTTTACTTTATTTTTTTACTTTTTGGTATGCATGTACTTTGTATTTATTAGCTGATAAATGGGTATTCACTAGGGCTGTGGAGTCTGTCATTAAAAAAAAATGGAGCGACTCCAAAAATATATAATAAATTCGTACAATTTAATGTACCGCGGAGATCAAGAGGAATTGGACCTCGCTACTTCTCCCATATCTTCAGCCTCATTAGATGAGGCGTTTTAATTTTGAAAAGTATTTGGATGACATGGAGTAGACAAAGTGTTGCCGCAGGGGAAGAGATTCCGCTCCCACAGCAAACAGTTTGACCAGATTTCAGCAAAATCTTTCACTTGCTCTCAAAGAAGTAGAAGAGTTCAATCGTTCATCAAAACTGACCGTGCCTAAGGCAATTCCTTTATACCCTGAAATTGTTAGAGATGTTGCCCATGTGGTCACCGCTTTACACTAACCCAAGTTAGTGTAGAGAAGCCGTTCTCTAGCCTGGAAGTGATGAGATCAGATTTGAGGTTGTCTATGAAGGAGGATCTGATAGAGGCGGTACTAGTTCTCAGAACAAGTTCACAAATGTTATATGTTGAAAACGGTTTTCCCCACTTGCTGCAGCATTTTGCATATTTACAATTTATAAAAGTTTATGTTCTAAAGTTGTTTCCAATAAATATATTTTATGTTCTACATAATTAGCTTGATAATTGTACCATGAGGGGATAAAAGGCCTGATGTTACCATTTTACTATCAGAAAGTTAACACACATGCGCCAAGTATGAGGGAGTCAGAGTTGGGGAAGTTGAGGAGATGGAGCTTCGACTTACCGACGGCACAGCCCTGGTATTAACATTCATAATGATATATTCATGAGGGGAGGGGGGGGGGTGTTCCCTCTGACCTACTGGGATATATGGTCTATTTAATTCTGTGTCTGGTGCATTATTTCCAGGGATACGGTTCCATCTGTGCTCTCTGTATGTTTGCACTGCCTGGTCTGTATGTATTATTAATATATATATATATATTATATATATAATATAATATATTGACCTATAAAATATATTTATTGGTATGCGACTTTAGGGGCTCTGTAGATTTCAAATAAGTGTCCTTTTTCTTTAGGGGTAACCTATAGACAGCTGTATGGACACTAAAGAGAACCAGTCACATAGGTTATGCCCCCTTGCTGAGGACAGCACCAACTAGTGTCAGACCTGCTGTTGTACCAGCGCGTGGTCCCTATTCTGTAGAGAATGCAGCAGTATCGTATTCGCGTATGTAATACTCAAATCTGCAGTTTTCAGCCAGAAGTCATTCGAAGAGTCATGAAGAGGCAGTTTTTTTTCAAACCCTGCCCACCCGAGGCTAGCCCCGCCCACCTCAACTGATAAACCTATTTGAATGGGTAGAAACATATGAATAATTGTTAATGGGTGGGGCTAACACCTGCTCATGAATAAGATTTGAGGGGTAAATGCTCTAAAACTCCATCATCTTACAGAATAAAGGGCACAGCGCTGGGAACAGCAGGTCTGACACTAGCTTGTGCTGCCCTCAGCCAGGGGGGGCATAACCTATGTGACAGGTTCCCTTCAAACACAAGGGAACAATGTTTGAGACCTATGTTAGGATAGCTTGAAGGGGTGTCTACAGCTAAAAAAACATTTCTATCTACCCTATTAGGAAATGCTGGTTTAAAATGATTGCCTGACAGCCGGGACTGATAGAAAATAAAAAATAACCTGTACTCTCCTTTCGAGCCACCACTTTTCCAGTGCTGCCGGAGCATTACTGTCCGCTAGCAGTTACACCATGCAAATGGCAGTATATACATGCACTTCAGCAACGTTCAGGATGGTCCACAGACAAGACTCCCCCCTATCCCATATGGAACTTCAAATTGATAAGTGTAGACAAAGGGCATTTTGTCCAACATTATTGTTGGATACACGATACAAATACTTGCGATGATAAAAGCCTGTATGGTTATTTTTTTTTTTTGCCAACTTGGCCAAGACTTCACAATGTCTAAAAATGACCCTATAAAGTAGGGAGGATTGCAATCTGTGCAATGTTTTGAAGGTTAATCACACGTGACTCGCAGGATTCTGCAGCCAGTCACAGGCCTCAGTGGAAACGTACCACATTTCTCCAAAAATAAGACCAGGTCTTCTATTAATTTTTGCTCCAAAAGATGGTTCAAACCTTACTTTCTTGTTCTCCTGCTACACATAGTCCTGCACTGCAGTAGATGGTGGATATCTTTTCACCAAGAAAATCGGACCTATTTCACCAAGAAAAGCAGGAACCCCCCCCCCCCCCCTCCCCAAAAAAAAAAAAGAATTACTCGCCAGACCCCCTGTTTTGCAAAGTTTTTCAATACAGGTTTTAGGTACAGCTTTAAAGAAGGCCAATCAGTCAGGGTGAAACATAATTTTATTTAACATAGAATATAGCATATAAGTAAGAGTAAACTGATTACAGAAAATAGTGTGACATTGGGGACAGTTTTGCTAAATATGTATTTACAAAGGTTAAATACTTAGAAACATCACCTCCTCAGAGCTTATAACTTTATCTGTTTTTTTATTACTTCAACCGTTGAGAAGCTAAATGGCGAAAACAGGGAACTCCAGGAGGGACTCAACACCAGCGAGAGCGTCCTCAGCACTGGGGTACCAGCTTCTAATTTCACCAAAGCCTCTCTGACTTATATGTCTTAAACAAAAAAAAAACAGGCAGACACAACCTACGTATTGTGTCCACTTAGAATACAAAGTTATTTTGTATGACCTCATCTTGTATCATGGAGGGGCCAGCTCCCTGAGACTAAGATAAGAAAATACAGAATCACTCGAAACCAGACGATGCGGACCCCCTCAGATCGTAAGTTAAGTGGTCTGTAGGCTTGAGAGCTAAACAGAGGTATGCAAGCCTGTGTGATTATAACTTGTGATGCAACAATGGAAATTATAATTAGTTTAATATACAAGAAATGGAAATTATAACATCAAATAGTCACCAATTTCACTAGCGCTACACCCCCTTACACCCAAAACAAGTAGAGTTGGCAAGTACTGAGGGTGGATGGGCTCTTGCACACAGATCTGCGTTACTGTCAGGTCCCTTGTCAGTGCAACTGCATTCCACTGAGAGCTCAGCACTGACCAACCCTGATTGTTGTGGGACCCTTTGAGTGTGATTCTCTTGGGGGTGTCTGCTTTCTTTTGGGGGTTCCTACTTTCCTTGATGCAGGGTCTACTGTATCTGTCCAGCTGTGTTCTGTTTACTTTATTTTTCACATGTATAGCTGCCTGGACATTATTTTTTTAATGAACTGTAGCTAAGGCCTACTTTTCAAGTAGGGCTAATATTTTAAGCATACTACAAATACCCAGAAAAATATTTTTTTTCAGGGTAGGTCTTATTTTTGGAGAAACCGGGTATCATACATGCAAGCAGAGACTGTGATTGGCCATGTGACCACATGAGCAACGTATGTAAAATAAGTTTAAACCGCAGCCAAATCGCGTCGAGTTTTTTAACATGGTTTCCTATGGGAAACCGCGTTAATATTCACACTCCGCGGGTTTGGCCGTGGCCAAACCCGCGCGTGTGAATAACTCTCCTGTGGCCGCGTGGAGCTGCCGCGGGTGGTGCGCGGCTGGGATGCGGCTCGTGCCGCGGTTTGTCCCCTGCTGTTAATTTGCATGGGAGCAAACCCTCGGCGCAAGCCATGCCCCAACCCCCGGCCCTCCCGCGCTGAGACCACGCCCACCACCCGCGCCTCACACCCGCGTCGGGAGACACGAGTATGTGGCGCGGTCCGACGAGGTTTTGGCCGCGGGAACCGCGGCGAGAGCCGTGGCGATACCCGCGGCCAAAACAGTCTTGAGAACAGGGCCTTAGAGTTTGAACCTTCCCCCGGAATTACCTTTGACAGGTTTTGTTTTCAGTTGGAGCGTGATACATTATTCCTCACTATGAGGCTTGAAACGCGTCAGAAGGACCTGAGACTATAAGCATATAGTCCTCATTTTGATTGTACTTATTTAAATGTGATTTTATTTTTTCCTATTTTTCTTATTGAGTGCTATGCAAAATTCCCTTTTCTTTAATGAAAAGTCACTGCTAGATGCTGGTGGACCAGTGGGACGCACTGGAGCTCTGGCATCACTGAAATATTGATTATAGAGCAGTGTACTTTTTTTTTTTTTTTTTTTTTTTTTTAATTTTTTTTTATTTTAAGCGGATCCAGCCTGTACAGGTGCTTGTTATGGTATATTCATACGAGGTATTGCAGGTGTATTTGGGCGCGTACTGTGCGCGGCGCTATACGCCTGAACTACAGAAGTACACACGCCAGCAAGAGGTGGCGTCACTTTTTCCCACGCGAAATATGCGTTGGGGGAGGCAGCAGGTAATCATAGCTCTCATTGAGAGCTATGATGACTGTCTTTGCGGGGCGTAAGTCAGTCGTCTTGCAGTACAATCGCACCGAAATATGCGCCGTGAATATGCGCCTTGAATGTAAGACCACTTTTTTTTTTTTTTGAGGAGGGGTAGGGGGGGGGGGGGTTACGTTTATAATCCAAGATCAGTTACAAAGAGTGCCTCCTACTCTGGAGTACCTGTCCTACATTAGACTGGAAGCTAGAAGAAAAATGCGGTCCCCGGCGCTCATCTATTTAAACCTCCAAGAAGCAAAGTATTATAAATAAAGGTTTTTAATCATAGTAATTATACTCATGAAAAGAGCTTAAAAACCTAATAAAAACATAGGTACATAAAATCACTAACGCGCTTCTCGCCCATAACAGGCGCTACCTAGAATTGTGATTAAAGAATTGCCGGGAAAGCAGTCATTTAAATTATCCCACACTACATGGGCTGTCGAAGCCAGCCAATGGGAGTGCGAGCGACGATAAGCCATGTTAGTCTGTGGGATAGATATCGCCGCCCAATGAGAAGTGCGGAATACATTTAAATGACTGCTTTTCCCGGCAATTCTTTTAATCACAATTCCTGAGGTAGCGCCGGTTTGGGCGAGAAACGCATCGTTAGTGATTTTATGTACCTATGTTTTTATTAGGTTTTTAAGCTCTTTTCATGAGTATATTTACTATGATTAAAAAACCTTTATTTATAATACTTCGCTTCTTGGAGGTTTAAATAGATGAGCGCCGGGGACCGCATTTTTCTTCTAGCTTCCAGTGTTCACGCCCGCTGCCGCATCTTTTGCCGTTTCGGAGAGGAGTTCCACGGCTGCCGCTGACGGACCCAGACTGAGTCCTGTGAATGCTTACGAGAGTTGTGCCTCTAGATTAGTCGCACAACTCGATCAGGTGAGCTCGCACCTTATCACTGTACCTTACCAATTTTTTCAGATTGGCATACTTCACTATAAGGAGCGCCCCTCCTGTTTTTTACTTGTCCTACATTAGAGTAGGACCTGTAGCAGCTGTATACATGTGAATATCTGCTAGCAGGTATCTAGACGTATACTTCTGCGTATCCATAGCCTTCATTTGCTCGGTTTTGAGCAATACACACTTTATTCGGGGGGCACCACAGGCAGCTACTGTGGTTTTCTGTAGCCGAGATAAGCGGGGTGAAGAATACACAATCGAGACTAATGGCAGAGAAGTCCTAATTCCTGAAGCTGGCGTTCTCGCCGGTGGACGTGTGACCCAGGGACTTGTTGCAGCAGGTGTTGCGCTATACAATGAGGCTGAGGAGGGAATAGGAATGGACGCTGGTGGGTGCTTGTGTGAGTAGGAACAGAGGCCGCTTGTTATGCAGCGGCGACCGAGGACTTCACTGTACATTTACAATTGTTCTAATTGTTTTGGGCTTGGCCTGGGGCAGCAGAAGAAGCAAGAGTCTAAGACTCAAATTGAAATCTAGATGTATAGTTGCTTATGGGCATGAAAGGCCAGATTGTAAGCTCTGCGGAGAAGCCGGTTTGTAGTGATGATGTAATGTCTATCTAGTATAATAGTAAGACAGTACTGTAATATTTAACGGTTGACGTCTGTTTGGCCTCTTATAATGCTCTATAGATGACCTCCATATTCTTGCACTGAAGTGTAAGTTTGCCTGACGGTATACGACTAGGAGAATGGGGCTGAATTTCTGGGCAGGGCTCTAGGCATCTCATTGGATATTTAAAGGGGTTTTGCCAGGACGTGCCTTATCTGCTAAGAAGCAAATGTAAACAAGCCACGCTGAGCTAAGAGAGAGAGCGACACAGCCAGAGCACAGAGCCATGCATAAGGGATCGTGTGAAATGTTCACTCAATCACACTACAACTAGTGGGTTCTGTATACAAAAGACAACATATTTCTACCCGGTGCCTTGAAAGCTTCTTGAGCTCCCTTTTCTTCAGATAAGAAGTGTGCTCTGGGCAAGCCTGGCCAGCAGCTCTTGTCAGGTCGTATCTAATAGAAGCTTTTAAGTAACTAAGGGCAGGTAAGGCAGCCTGTAGCTCTCTCAGGCTGCAATTTTTGTAATCACGTATATTTAGAAAAGTGATTAAATACCCATTTTGGAGGATCCCACGTCAACATTACATCGTGGCAAAACCCCTTTAACAGCAGCCATACTGCTTGCATGTTATTGTGTATGATGTTTTAGTGCATCTGAAAAATTTAGAATATCACTGAAAACATAATTGATATCAATAATTTAAAGGTATGTCTCACTACAAGGATTGCTTTTTATGTTAAAGATCTTGCAAAAACAAGTCACTTTGTAATATGTGTCCATTAACAGTGTCCTACCTATTCCTAGATATCCTTTCTTGTATGGGCTGCATCAGCTTCTCAGGTTGCTATAGCTACAGACCTGTTTGATCTCTGCTGATAGGCTGCCAGCACTGGTTGCTATAGCTACATACCTGGCTTCTACTGCAGCCTAGTAGAAGCCAGTAAACACGCCCCCGACTTCAAAATGAAACCAAGAAAACGGGACTGAGGTGAGATGAATCAATGTAGTGAGACAACCCCTTTAAGTTAGAGAAACCCATATATTGTATAGACTTATTACAGCATGAATTATAAGGTTTAATAAAATACATGTGTGAGCCCTATAACAAATATAAAGATAGTCCTGGAGAACCACTTTAATTTTCAATGAGAGTCTAATTTTTGGCGCTGCAGTAGTAAGTAATGGTAATAATTGCACCTATTTTGTTCCTACTTATCATAGTAAAATAGTATTTTTTTCCCTGCAGATAGTAAAGGCAGGCCGCGGTGACACAGTGCTTGCTGCTCACCATGCCAGGGATTGTCGTGTTCCGCCGGCGCTGGTCTGTGGGCAGCGATGATTTGGTGTTGCCGGGAATCTTTCTCTTTGTACTGCACAGCACGTGGTAAGTAAGACAATTTATCCTGTAGTACTCGGTGAAGCTAGCATGGAAATTAGAGCTTTATGTCTAAGAGCATAAGGCCCCATTCACATCACTCTGTTGGTGGTATGCGTTGGGATTCTTTGAAAAAGTTATCACGACATTTACTGTGACGGAGCCGTAGGGATTTATAGAGCAAATGTAATTTCTTTTGGACTATGTTTGCTCTATGTACTAAATGTATGTGCTTTATATACCAGACACAAAAATGTGACGTGGCAGATAAAGCATATATGCAGTAGCTCACAAAAGTGAGTACACCCCTCACATTTTTTTTTTTGTAAATATTGTATTATCATGGGACAACACTGAAGATATCACACTTTGATATGATGTAAAGCAGTCAGTGTACAGCTTGAACACACAGCCATCAATGTCTAAATCACTGGCAACAAAAGTGATTACAACCCTAGGTGAAAATGGACAAATTGTGCCCAATTTGCCATTTTTTCCTCAACTGTGTCATGTGACACGTTACAAGGTCTCAGGTGTGAATGGGGACAGGTGTGTTAAATTTACTGTTCTCACACTCTCCTACTAGTCAACATGGTACCTCATGGCTTAGAACTGTCTGAGGATCTAAAAAAAAAAAGAAATGTTGCTCTCCATAAAGATGACCTAGGCTATAAGAAGATTGGCAACACCCTGAAGCTGAGCTGCGGCACGATGGTCAAAACCCTACAGCGGTTTAACAAGACAAGTTGCACTCGGAACAGGCCTCGCTATGGTTGACCAAAGAAGTTGAGTGCATGTCCTATCCAGAGCTTGTTTTTTTTAAATAGACATATGAGTGTTGCCAGCATTACTGCAGAGGTTGGAGGAGTGGGGCTCAGCCTGTGAATGCTCAGACCATACGCCGCACACTGCATCAAATTGGTCTGCATGGCTGTCGTCCCTTAAGGAAGCCTCTTCTAAAGATGAAGCACAAGAAAGCCTGCAAACAGTTTGCTGAAGACAAGCAGGCGAACGATGGATTACTGGAACCATGTTCTGTGGTCTGATGAGATCAAGATAAACTTATTTGGTTCAGGTAGTGTCAAGTTTGTGTGGTGGCAACCAGGTGAGGCGTGCAAAGACACCTGTGTCCTGCCTACAGTCAAGCATGGTGGTGGGAGTGTCATGGTATGGGACTACATGAGTGCTGCTGGCTGTGGGGAGCTACAGTTCATTGAAGGAATCATGAATGCTGGGACATACTGAAGCAAACCATGATCCCCTCCTTTTTGAGGGCAGTATCCCAACATGATAACAACCCCAAACATACCTCCAAGGCAACCACTGCCTTACTAAAGAAATGAGGATAAAGGTGCTGGACTGGCCAAGCATGTCTCCAGACCTAAACCCTATTGAGCATTTGTGGAGGAGTCCAAAGTCTCTAACATCCACTCGCTACATGATTTCGTCATTGAGGAGGGGAAGAGGATTCCAGTGGCTGCAACCTAGTGAACTCTATGCCCAAGAGAGTTAAGTTAGCTCTGGAAAATAATGGCAGCCACACTTTAGGCACAATTTGTCCATTTTCACTTAGGGGTATACTCCCTTTTGTTGCCGGGGGTTTAGACATTGATGGCTGTGTGTTATTTTAAGGGGAAACCAAATTTACACTGTTAGGGCTTGTTCACACAGAGTTTACACTTCGTGTTACAAGCGCTTTTAGGATCCATCTTGGGGTCCGCTCTGTCGGTCCCCAAGACGGATCTAAACAATTAGCAGTGAGATTATAATTGCTCGCTATGATGACACGCAGCGGTGTTCAGATGAGGGGCCGCCGCTGCGTGTTTCAAAGGCGCAGCTCGGCTCCGTCTTGAAAAGCCCTTATACAAGCTGTACACTGACTACTTTACATTGTATCAAAGTGTCATATATTCAATGTTGTCCCATGAAAAAATATAATACAGCATTTACAATAATGTGAGGGGCGTGCTCGCTTTCGATACTGTATGTTCAGGAAACAGAGCCTAGTCCAGAAGTTAGGTTTTGCCCTATAGACCCCTATGGCTCTGCCTTGGCTCCGCTGTGGTGTACATCTGGATAACATTTTCAAAGCATCCTGATGGATACCACCAATGAAGGCCTTAAAATGTGGTGTGAATGGGGCCTAAGAATGTATGTCTCAGGTTTTTCTTAAAAAGCACGTAAGATAGTGATAGGATTACAACTTTTTTTTTTTTTTTTTTTTTTTAATTTAAATAGACTCAGCAGTGCTCAGCTATTACTTGTCTGTCCCATAAATAAAGCAGTAGAGCTGCAACGTTTTTCAGACGGGTAATCAATCACAATAGCAAATGCTGCTTCGATTAGACACTTCTCACCTATGCTGTAAAAAGAAAAGCGCTTTAAGCTAGCCATAGATGGAAAGATTAAACCAAGTTATGAAGAACATGTAGAAATCAGTATTACTGATGCAAACTGTTTTTCCCATAAGTATGTATTCACATCATGGGACATATTGTGTTTGCAATGCCTTACATGTATGTTTCTTGGAATGTATTTATATGGGATTGCACAGGATTACAAAAGTATGGTTGCCTTCTTCCAGAAATAGGAGTGTCTGCTCAGGATCCGTCCACATGACAAGCATTTCCAGTCGGAAATCCATGCGGAATTCATTTTTTAAAAACAGACTGTAAAATCATCCCCATTGACTTCAATTAAAAATCTGAGTTGTAGTCCACACGACTTGGGAAAAGGACAGTTTTTTCAAAAAACTTAGAACCTGTTCAATCTTCCGCTGTATTTCACTTGGGAAAACAACGGAAAATTGACTATTGAAATCAATGAGAGAGCATGAAAAACATTCAGAAAGCGTTGTGTGTGGATTTTGGCGTGTCCAAAAACTCAATAGTGCTCTGTCATGCAAGAATGATTGACAAACCAAATCCTCCATCATAACCTGATGGAGATGTGTCAAAAATGCAACAAAAAATGAAAAGAGAGAAAACAAAAATCTCAGGTTCTAGTGTAAAAAAACGGTTCAAATAGTCGACGCATGATGCGGTTTTTGGATTCAGAAAAGGAAGAATATTTTGTCATATGGAAGGACCCTACTGCAGCCTAGCTCCATTAAAGTGAATATGGATGAGTTGCAATGCCAAACACAACTGTGTGTGTGGTGCGGTTTTTGGAAGATTTCTGACATGTTTCTCTAATCTTGCAAAATCTCATTAATTTAAAAGTTTTTTGTTTATTTTTCTTCTGCTTTCAGGCATTTGACGTGTCAATAGGATATGACATAAATGACTGGTTTGGGTTCCACCTATAGGAACCACACCTATCTTGAGAATGGGCCCCTAACCGTCTACTTGCAAAACAGAGAGGTGACCGTGCCTGCACAGCATTCTCCACTCATTGCATTTGAAGTTCTGAGTACAACAAAGCACACTTACTGGGCAATACCCTGATGGGACAGAAGGAAGAGTGCTGTACATGCACAGCCACCTCTCCATTGTACACATAGACACTAGGGGGCCCGTTCTCAACGTCCCTATCATTATGCCATAAATGTCTAAAATGGGAAAAAAAACTTTAACATAACTTTAGGATCAGGAATTATTACTAAATATATGGCCAAATGATAGGGTTTTTTTGCCACAACTGCTTTTCTTGCCTGCTTTGTCCTGCTTCAGCTCTCAGTGTGCTAAAAAGCGAGTGTGTATGATTTGTGTGAACGGCATCTCCTGTGACCCAGCAAGCTGGACCTCATCCTGCCAATTCCCACAGTGTGCTCACTCTAGTCCAACAAAGGTCTGCTTTTATGGAAAGAGCAGTGAGTAGCTACAAGATAGCGAAGTAATTAGCACGTCTGCCTTTCAGTATAAGGGTCCTAGCATCAAATCCCTGGAGGAACCAAACGTGGATTTTTTTTTTCTCAACGCACATACCTGATTGAGGTTTACTTTTTCTATTTTTTTATTTGCACTGTTTGACTAAGGAGTTCAGAGGACAGGAGTAGAGTGACCGCACCTGGGGTTGAACACTCACTTAGCAGCGAGTGTGTGTGATTACTAGGCAGGGAATAGACAGACAGCTAGCTGTCTGAGAGGAGAGGCGATTTCTGAGCATGTGCGGTCAGGACTGAGTAGCTCTCACCCCTGGTCAGATCCCCAGGATACGAGTTGTACACTATGGATTACTAAGGGCTTGTCCCCATGGCACCAGTTTGCGGACGTTTTTCCAGACAGTTTGCGGTTTTGCAAACCGTCCGAAAAACCGGTCGCAAACTAACACACCGGGCCGGTATTGAAAACCCGTGCAGCAGTCCCCATTTTCAAACCGCCGGCCGCCCGAAAAGCATTGTGCATGTTCATTCTTCCGTCCGGTTTTCAACGGTTTATGAACATCGCAATGTGAAGGGGGAGGGCTTTTCTCCGCTAACCGCAGAGAAAGTCCATCCCCTGGCGGCCGTTGGGACGGCACTAAAACGGGACAAATACCGTTCGGATAAACCGTCCAGTATTTGTCCTCTGCTGTGGGAATGAGCCCAAGGAGCAACTAAAACAAAAATGCTGCAGAATTTTTAATAACGATGGTGAAAATATTGATTATTTAATTTGCTAGTTTCAAACGTCAATCTTTTTTTGTGGCAAAACCCCCTTGAAGTAAATCAGTGAGGGTTTGATTATCCTGTAACTTGAATTGGGCTATGTTGAAGTTTACTGCAAAGTGCATGATCAGCAAAAACAGTGAAGGAGAGGCAGCGCTGATCTGTTGCTGCCCCTTCATTCTCTGGATCAGCAGAGTTTACCATGACCGTGAACAGAGATCGCCGTTGCGTGTGTGCATCGCGCCTGTTGCATGTCATTTCTCATGTGAACGCCGCTGCATGTCTGCCATTGCCGGCAGTGATAAACTCACTGCTGATTGTTAGATGCGTCTCTGGGTCCGTTCTAAGGGACCCAGAGACGCATCAGAAAAGCGGATGTTCATACGGAGGCAAGACGCTATGTGAACATACCCTTATATGGTGGACGCTAGAGCTTTTGATGCCGTGGTGTCCTAGGGGTTAGATCCTCACCAATTGGAACATGGTGACAAATCTTAGAGAGAGATCAATTAATAGGCAATTGCTTTAGAAAGAAAAACCTCTTCTATTATTTGCAGAGTAGTCAGCGTTTCACTCTGATCATGTTTGAGTCAAATTTCTGAATTTCTTATGTTTGAGTTGCTTTTTGTCAGCAGCTTGGCATTGAGTGTTCTTGCTTAGCTTGCTGATTATAGGCTTTTTTTGGAATGATTTTGAGATTGGGTTGTGCAACGTTACATTACTGTATAGAGACTGGGTTAAGCTTGGCTCTTAATTGTCTCCCACAGGTTTGTTATCCTATCTGTGGTTCTCTTTGGACTGACCTATAACCCGCACGAGACATGTTCCCTCAACCTGGTGGATCATGGCCGTGGGTATCTGGGTATTCTGCTCAGCTGTATGATTGCAGAGGTGGCCATCATCTGGCTGAGCATGAGAGGAGGAATCCTGTACACCGAGCCTCGAGACTCCATGCAGTATGTGCTGTACGTCCGGCTTGGTGAGTAATGTTTACAGACAGGCTTTCTCTTGGCATGCGTAATGGGGAAACATATTTTCCAGTAACACTGTCTTCTTTGCTTTGCAGCAATTCTGGTGATTGAGTTTATTTATGCCATCGTGGGTATTGTCTGGCTCGCTCAGTATTACACATCCTGCAATGATGTCACCGCCAAGAATGTTACACTGGGTAAGTGGATTCTTTAACTCCTTAACGACCGCCCGCCGACTTTTGACGTCGGCTGGTGCGGGTCGTTCGTCTACAGCAACGTCTTTTGGCGTCGCTGCAGACATTGGAGTTTGCGGCGCCGCAGCTGCTCTGGGATCAGGGCTGTACTACACTCTGTACTACACAGCCCTGATCCCAGAGCATCTCCTGCGAGCACCGGGTAGCGGGGAAAACCTCCGCTCCCCGGTGCTTTAACCCTTTGATTGCGGCAGTTCATCACTGCAGCGCAATCAAAGGGTTCCCCTGCTCTGTCGGGTGATCGGAACACCCGGTGACCCGACAGAGCTTGAGGAGCGGCTACACAGTCAGCTCTGGGGACCTAGAGTAGCCCCAGAGCTGTCTGTGTAAGAAGCCAGTGACCAGGACACACTATGTGCTGTCCTTATCACTGCCTGTGTCAGACTGGCACAGATTATAATGTATTAGCGTATATAAATATGCTAATACATTAAGTGTTTAAAAAAATAAATAAATAAATGTGAAACAGTTCTTCCTGCATGGGATTAAAAAAAAAAAAAAAAAGTATAAAAAAATAAATAAAATAAAAATAAATATTTAATAAAAAATAATTGTGCATACATAACGCACAAAAAACCTACACATACTAGGTATCCACACGACCATAATAACCTGTAGAGTTGATCTAACAAGTTTATTAATTGTGAAATGTGAATGGTGTAAAAAAAAAAAAAAAAATTCTGCAATTATTTATAAGTGAATTTAAACTATTCCCCCATAAAATACAACTCGTCTCGAATAAAACGAGACCTCATATAACTGCGTCATTGGAAAAAAAAAAGTTACAACTGTTGAAACGCAAGGAGGCAAAAACTAAAAAAAATGTTCTGGTCATTAACTACTTTTCAGGCGTTCGGCTTAAGGGGTTAAATGATCGCTGCATGAGGAGTGCACATTTTGAAGCGGGTAGATCTGTAGCCATCATGCTGAGCTAGGTCTCTTATTTCCTCTAACCTTTCATGCTTGTGTCTCATCATCTTTATATAGGGATGGTAGTATGTAACTGGGTTGTCATACTCAGTGTCTGTATCACGGTTCTCTGTGTGTTTGATCCGACTGGAAGAACATTTGTGAAGCTGCGTGCAACAAAGAGAAGGCAGAGGAATTTGCGCACTTACAACTTGCGGTAAATAAAAGTTCTCCTCCCAACCCCCATGTCTTCTATTCCCTTACTAGCGCCTTATCCTTCTTATTTATGTGTGGTCTTAGACACCGCCTGGAGGAAGGTCAGGCCAGCAGCTGGACCCGCCGTTTAAAAGTCTTCCTATGCTGCACTCGCACAAAGGACTCTCAGTCGGTAAGTAATCCACCATCCGACGTGTGTCTGATTGTAAAACACATCATGGAGTATTTCAAGGGATCACTAACTGATAGGAGTCCAACTGCCTGGATGCTCACTGATCAACAGATTAAAGGGACTATATGCCCTTAAAGGGAATGTGTCATCAAAAAATGAGTCATTGTTTAAGTCCCATTTTTATGTTAAACACATTATTTAGGAATTTTTTTTTTGTTTTTTTCATATCACTTTAAATATTTTTTTTATAATTAAGTTTTGCAGCTTTCAATTGTGGCCGCTAGGCCTTGTTTGCACTGTTTTAACAGCAGTCAGAGAGACACTTTACAGCAGCTTCATACACATAGGAGACTTAAAGAGTACCTATCACCTTCGGACAAACCTCATGAAGTAACAGAAGACTAAAATACAAACACTTTCTCAAATAAGCTTCATTAGGAAAACCAAAGCATTTAACCTGTATTTCAGTTTTTAAAAAAGCACTGGCCCTTTAAGACAGCTCTGAAGTCCGGCCAAGTCGGCACATGACAGCTTGATGGATGACTGTTGTAAGTTCCTGAGCTGGAAGAGTCCACAGTGCAGGGGGAGTCTGTAAGTCTACATCTGGTGCATACCAGCAGCATTGTAATACAGATGCCTGTGTGCTATGGAGGAGGCTGAAGCAACAGGTAAACTGTCACACTGTTTCCTAAGGCTCTGTCTCCACTGCACAGTAAAAAAATACTGAAAACATCTCCCACAGACTCTATTGTAAAAACCTCCTGCTGTCTACACTGAGCCTCTTTTTTCTGTTCTTTTTTTTACTGGTCGTCTTTTGCAACATGCTCTAAAAAACGCCAGAACAGAGCAGAAAATTTACTACAGGATTCTATGGAAAGCGTCGGACGTTTTTTTTGTTTTTTGCCGCGATTTTTCAATGTAAACTCACCCAGGAGACCCAAGTCCCACCTATAGTGGGTGTTAATAAAGGTTATACCTTATCAAATCTGTACAATACAATACAAGTGTCTGTGTCCTTGTTTATACCGTTCGTAATAAAATGATCATGCTTTGGTCGCTAACAATTTTTGCGCACTTCATATTTTTTTTTACAGATTTTGATGCTAAAATCCTTTTGTTAACATATTTTGGCGCTGATAAAGTTCTCGCTTCTAACGGTAAAAATGTTTTTATACGGATTTTTGCGGCAGAATCCGTATTTTGGCGCTATAATACTTTTCTTTATATATTTTGGCACTAATAAAGTTCTCTCGCTTCTGATGCTAAAAATACGTTTTTATACGGATTTTGGCGCTAGAATCCGTTTTTATACGGATTTTGCCGCCAGAATCGTTTTTTTTACGGATTTTGGCGCCAGAATCCTTTTCTTAACATATTCTGGCGCTAATAAAGTTCTCTCGCTTCTGATGCTAAAAATACGTTTTTTCACGGATTTTAGCTCTTAAGTTATCTTCCTTTTGTTTCTAAAAATAAGTTTTTTTTACGTATTTTGTAGCTAAAAATAAGTTTAAGAGGTTTTGCCGCTAAAATACTTTTTTTTTATTACGGATTTTGAAACTAAAATACGCTTTTTTATGAATTTTGATGCTAATAAATTTATCTTGCTTTCGTTGGCAAAAATACGCTTTTATTACGGATTTTAGCGCTATTAAAGTTATCTCGCTTTTGTCACTAAAAATCCTTTTTTCTTACAGATTTTGGAGATAAATTTATTATCACCAAAATCCGTAGAAACCCACAAAAAACATAAAAAACTTATTTTTAGTAACCAGAGTGAGAACTTTTTTTGTCCACTGCAGTGTAGACATAGCCTTAGTGTGCTGTGCCTGCTGTACTGTATGTAGTGAGAGACTCAGCATCCCCCTGCACTGTTGGTATCTCCCAACAGACTGATAAGGATCTCCTGAGTTCCAAAGTGAAAGTAAAACCTGTTTCCCTGTAAAACTGAGAGAAACCCTCTGAATTGCTAATGACATGTCTTTGAGAAAAGTCTTATAATTTCATCTACTATCAATTCTAGGTGTTTGTGTGGAGGTGATAGGTACTCTTTGATACTGACTCTGTCCCATTCACTTCTTTTTTTGTAAACATAATTCTTATTACATTTTTACAATAACAAAAACATATAATAACTGTCCATTAGATGAGATACTACTCGACACACAAAGAAATAATATAAGGCATCATTACTAAAGATAAGAAAAGTACTAAGCAATGAAAGTACAAAATAGCACTAATGACATACTTTGGTATGATAATAAGAATGAAGCAAAAGAAGTCTCCATCTTCACTAAAGAAAGAAAACAAAAAATAATAAAGTAACCACCCCCCCAAAAAAAAAACGAAAAAAAAAAAAAAACAACAGAACATTGGTACCCATACGCAGTTATGTATAAGAGACATAATCACATACACCTATGTAATCAAGTAAGATCTGGGATAAAAAGTGAAAACAAATACTGTGCTGATACAATGCTCGAGACCCAAAAAGGCCCCCCCTAAAACCCGAGGGGGGAAAAATTAATAAGGAAAAATTCCCCCCAACCTGACGCACATTTACCAAGGGGGAAACCCGGGGGCAGGGTTTCAGGTAGGGCTAAGGGTAAAAGCCCCGGTTTTGGGTCAGACACCCAAACCCCCCAGGTTCCCGCTAGCGAGGGAGAATACAAGGTGTAAACAAAAGGCTGCATGATCCCTTGATCTCCGGGGGGGTTGTAAAAGTTCCTATGAACCCCTGCCATTTTTGAAAATTTAGGCATTGGGTTTCCCTTTAGCCCTGATGTCGATTCTGTCCTTTCGAGTATTTTTTTCCACCGGACCTTCCTGCAATGTGGGACATTTGGGTTTCCCAACCATTTGGCCAAGGCTTCTTTAAAGCCGCTAATAAATTATTTTGCAGAATTGGGGGGTTTCCTGAAATGTTGTGGTAAAATTATGGAACAGGAGCTTTTGGCTCTAAAGGGGGACACCGAAAAATTAAGATTCAGTTTTTGTATGCTGTTCCCCAAACTTCATGGTTTCCACACAGGTCCATATACTAGGCCCCAAAATTCGTCGGGGGTCCCACACTAGGACGGACGTCAAAGGGCTGGCAACTGGTGGGGGGGGAATTTTTAAAGCTTAAATTTGCGGAAGGGCAATTCTAAAGAACGTGTCCCCCCACTTCTCATGACTATAATTTAGGGATTTTTCCCCAACCTTTCCCGGGAGGAGGGTAAAAATTCCGGTTAGGTAACTTCTCCCATTAGCAAAAATTGAAAGGCCCCTCGTCTTTGAACCCCTACGAAACCGTTTAGCCTGATAAGAGTGGTCTGTTTTAAAATTTGGGCCAATGACATTACAAAACATTCAACTTAAAATGAACGGCTCATGTCCCTTCTATAAAAAATCATATTTGGGGGTAACCAAAAAATGCGATGGTGCAAGGTTAAAATTTTGAGATAATTCTGAAGAGTAATCCGTTGGTGGGAAAGGGGGAAAAACTGGGAAATAGTTAAGATCCCTTTACTCCCCCAATTTAAATTGGGGGTTTTCAAACCCGGGTTGAATTCTGGGGGCCCATAATAGGAAGGTATCTACTGGGCTGGTAGGGCAAAAACAGGGTTCTCAGGCCTTCCAGGGTCCGATGTGTCCCCCAATGAGGCTTGTTTCGCCCCCCTTAGGGAAAAGCAGAATATTTGGGATAAAAGCCTGGGAAGTGTCCTGGGGTGAACCAGTGCGCCCAGTAAAAGGGTTTGGAATATCTGGAAGACTGTTTAACCCAATCCGATCCGTGACGCAGGGGGTGGTAGATATCAACCTCAATCCGGCAAATTCAGCCCCACCCCCTCCCTTGGGAGGATCAGTTTTGCTAGGGCTATCCCTTGGGGGCTTTTTTTTTTCCTGGAAAGAAAATGAAATGGAATAAAGTTTGGGGGACTCTTTATGTTAAGCAATAAGGGGGGTTGTTTGTAAAAAATATGGTATTTTTTTGGGGAAGTCACTTAAAATAGCCTTAGCAAGTAAGGGGACGAAGATGATCCCTCGTTTTAGTTCCTTACCCTTTTTTAGAACAGAGGGGGGTAATTGAAGTGAAAATGGACGTCCCATTCACTTTTATGGGGGAGTTTTCTTGTCATGCTTGTGAGGGGGAAGAATCACTGTGCAGGGGGGGAAAGGGTGAACTGTGCGGTGGACCCTGTGTTTCTATTCCACGGGTTTCCCCTTTCATTTTGACCCTCTTTGTGCTGATAATGGCAGTAATTGAGAATCTTTCTGTACAAAACAGGAAGTGTGGGGACTATTGGGGTTTAGTGGCCAAAGTAAAAACTGAGGACTTAAGAAATTATTAAAAAATATTGAAAGTGTGTATGCTATTTTTTTTTTTTGTGTTTGTGAAAAGTTGTACACTGTACAAGTTTTTTGACGAAAAGCTGGGAAAAAAGTACTAATGTTTTTCTTTATAAAGCCTTTTTGAATACGAAAAAAAAAATATTGAAAGTATATAGAAAATTAAAAGAAAAAACCAAAAAATTTTTAAAAAAAATGTTGAAGTAAAAATGTTAGTTAAACAATAAGTCATTTTTGATAACACATTCCCTTTAACTCTCCCTCCTCAAGGCACAGTAAAGCATCCAGTGATGCATTGTGCAAGGATCCACAGAAGAAAATTTTTTTTCCAACCCCCACTATACGAGAAAGGGGCATTTATTTACATTGGTCCTGTCCCAATTGGGACCAAGATCTAAATTTCGATTAACCTTCAGTATGTTTTTGGAAGTGGAGGAAACTGGGAAAAACCCGGAAGAAACCCACAAACAGGGGAGAACATACAAACTTTTGCAGATGTCCCTGGGTTTTATTGACCAGGGGCTCCGCACTGCAAGCAACAGTGCTAGCCACTGAAAACCCCTGTGGCCATCCCTTCAACTCCACTTAAGGAAAGATCACTAGTGGGGCACCCATCAGAGGATTTCATGTTTTCCCCATTCCTCCAAACCCGTTTCATTCATTGGGAAGGGGGGACTCAGATATTTTTACGTATGGGGGCCCTAAAATTCTTTTGGCGCTTTTTTCACAGGTAAGGAAATGCCCCGGTGGATTTCTATCTTATTTTCCATTTTTTCACCCCAACCCCCTTTAAATTCCCCCAAAACTCTCTGTAAAATTTTTTCTCCCCCTCTGTGTTGATTTTTTTACAAACTGAAATTGACCTTTAAATTTTTTTACAAGCTCA
>JAODAL010012779.1:0-94013 GCA_025379985.1 Phyllomedusa bahiana
ACCCCCTTTTTTTTTATTCGGTGTATTTAACTATCTGAAAAAAATCTCTATATTTCTTGTTCTCAGGAATTCTCTTATTTCACACGGCTTACGGTGAGGTTGGTGGAGCCTGGCGTGCGGTCTTCAGCTTGTGGGACGGGAGTCTCTCTCTGTCTACACCTTGTTTCTATGAGCCTCCTGCTCTCTCTGATTCAATCCTGGTGTCTATTTCTCCCAGTCACACTGTTGGTTTGACTGTGCACACTTATCACCCTCCCTCGCTAAGTGTCTGTTGCTTTTGTCTCTTGATCTGCTAACGATCTGTCCCCGAACTCTCTCTCTGCACCAACTGAACTGTTCCTTTCCTTATCCTAGATTCTTATTTCTCCTCCTCTTCCTCACTGTGCTTCTATAACACCTGTAACACCTGGAGGGTGAACTGCAGGCTCCAAGCCTACAAGATGAATGTATTTCCTTGCAAAATACTTGAAGTGTTATTCTCACCCAAAATGGTTTGCTTTAAACATGTAGGCAAAGGTAAATAGAAACTATTACCAAATACATTGCTTCCATTCAGAGCTAGCACAGTTCTTATCTCCTGACTGAGTATACAAGCTTCCCTAGGTTACCCACCACATCTCTCTGCAGCAGCAGTCGCTGGGATGGTCAGGCTGGTGATGTCACTCCCCATGTGTCTTTTCAGTAGCACAAAGGCTTGTTTATCTATGTTACTGACAAACTTTAACCCTTCAGAGCTCTCTAGCCTTCTTCCCTCTTGTTTAAACCCTTCAATTACTAATGTCCTTGCAACAGACTCAGCTAGGAATAGCAGAGCTCATATGCCAATCAATGCTGTAGAAACAGCCAGACCAGGTAGGGGGAGAATGAAGCTGCAGGTGATGATGAAACATCTTTAACATCTTTTAATGTCTAGAAATATGTTTACATTCTCATTTACTATTATGTAAAATGTAAATGTAAAATGTAAATATGAACTGAAAAGAGAAATGTATCCCTAAAAATCTTCCTATTTACCTTTTATCCTTTCAGGTCTTCTATTTCAATGAAATGTGAAAGATATATTAAGAATTTTTCTATGTACAACCCCAAAGTTCATCAAATGACTTTTCACAAACCTAAGGAAAGGGGTGAAGCAGGACCCGCCACACGCACACTTCCTGAGCCTCTTTTCTCTTTGTACAACAGGGGAGCAAGCACTGCAAAAAAAGAAAAAAATATTCTTTGTTTGAGCTTAATAATGTTTTTCCTTCTTAAAACTTTGTTAAATCATTCCTAGGTTTGTTGTTTTTTTTATCAAAACCCTAATTTAAGCAACAGAAACAAGACACTACTATTGGGGATGCAGAGAATGCAGCTACATCTGGGCACTAGGGCCTAAAATGGATGAATTGGTCACACTGCTACATAAAGAAACACCAATGTTTATTCTTAGCACACAGTGTTCATTATCCATGTTTTGTGACATAACCAACACCACAAGCAATGTTTGAAAATATTCCTCTAAGTCACACAGTAACCAAACATCACCACTAAACAAGAAACAAACGTTATCATTACACTGTTACTGAACAAAACCAGAATTCCAAGGGCAATATTACCAATAATAACATCATACAAGAGAACATGATATTCCCACACCATGAACACATTAGTACCACACAGTGACTGCATAACATTACCCCTATAATGAGGCAGAAACACAGGTGAGATCTGCTCACCACTTAAAGGGATTTTACCATAAAGTAAATTTGATCTGGAAAGCTTGCTAATTAAATAAACATTTTCAACATTCATTATTATTAAAAATTCTTTACCATTTTTATTTTAGCTGCTCCTTTAGTGATCCATAGCAGACAGCTCGTTTCCAGGGGATACGACCAGTGGCATGAGCAACTTAGTCTTGCTGCACATGCTCAGACATCATCTCTCCTCCTTGGCTGCTTTTGTCAGTCTATTCCCTGTCTAGTAATCACACATAGTCACTGCTCAACCCCAGGTGCTGTCATTCTATTCCCGTCATCTGTACTCTCTAGTAATTAGTCAAACAGTGCAAATAAAAAAAAAAAACATCATGTTGAAAAGCAGAAGTGCTAACCACTCAACAACATTGTAGCTAGTCACAGCTCTTTACATAAACAGACCTTTGTTTGACTAGAGGGCACACTGTGGGGCAGGGGCGTCGCAAGGCAGATTCATTCGGGGCACGAGCCGTATGTATCAGCACTTGCTGAGTGCTGTACATACACGCAGGACTGTAATTACAGGGCGGCAGCCTGCAGGGGGCGCCACCAGCGGCCAGTAATAGCAAATGCACGTTCTGTTATTTATTTATTTATTTTCAGTCCCCCTGCCTTGCTGCTCAGGTCCTATGAGTGTGTTAAAATGCTGATTTTTCTGTGGAGGGACAGGGGGTGGGCTGCTTTGTGGCAGGCTGTGTGCTGTGACTTACTCTTTGCTGTGGCTGCTCCACAGTCCTGGTGTTCAGGAGCACCGCAGCAGAGCCTGCTGTCTGTCGGGTCAGGGAGCAGGGGGAGGGGGGCGCACTGACAGCAGGTGGAATAAATCAAGGCGGGAAAGGGTTCCTCACTGTCTGTGTGTGCCCCCCCTTGCCTCCTGTGCACCTGGGATGTCCCCCGCATACCCAGGAGCAGCTCTTTGTGCGGGACCCCCCCACCACCGAAGTTCAGGTTAGTTTACGTGTGTGTCTATGGGTGTGTGCATTTTTGTATATAAATGTGTAGTTAATAGTGGTGTATGGCTATATTTTTTATGTGCCTTTTGGGTGAAAAATGCAATTTTATGCACCAAAAATGCATCAAAACGACCTGCAATTTTCCCTAGTGGGTGCTAAGGGGTTGCAGCAGCTGCAATTGCGAACGGGCCCCCTTACCCAGGGGGGCCCCAAAGGGGGCCCCCTCATCACCTAGCTGCATCAGGGGGTTATTAGATCAGAGATGCGCGATCGCAGTGCGCCTGCGCAAAGCGGGTTGAGACTAAAAATACATTCATCCCCCCATTAGCCCCCTAGCCCCCCCCCATCAGCACCGTCGTTAGGGGCCCCCCCACGGAGGGAAAAAAACCGGGTTCGGTTTCCCGGGGGTTTTTGGTTCTGTTTTGCGGGGGCCCCCCTCCCTTTGGAGCGCACTTTCCCGTCCGTTTTCGGACGGAAATGGTGCTTGCTCAATTTTTTGCCGCCAGCAGAAAACCAGGCAGGGGGGACTGCTGGGGGGTTTTCAAAGAGCACCATTGTGCTCATTTTTGGCCGTTTTTCAGGGGTTGAAAAACCAAAAAACCCGGCGAAAAACCGCCCCAAAAAAACCCTTTGCAGGGGGACATGCCCTTAGGGCCCAAGTCGAACCAATAAACTGGGTTTTGGCTCAGGCCGGGTGATTGGTGAGGGCAGCAGCGAAAGGGGACTAAGGGAAAGGCCCCAGAGTACAAACACAGAGTTTTTATCCCGCTGTGCAGGGTTTTAAATGAGCACACCCCCTGTGAAGGAAAAAACCTGATGGCGGACTTAAAAACCACCTTTACATACTTGGGACCTAAAACCTGATATACCCCT
Source organism: Phyllomedusa bahiana (assembly GCA_025379985.1). Taxonomy (NCBI): domain Eukaryota; kingdom Metazoa; phylum Chordata; class Amphibia; order Anura; family Hylidae; genus Phyllomedusa; species Phyllomedusa bahiana. The sequence continues at coordinate 3,566 of JAODAL010012779.1, forward strand.
GGGGGATATAAAACCTGCCTTATTCCATGGGGGACCATACCATTTAATAATCTGGGGGCCCTAAACCTCCCTATTTACCCATAGGAACATATAACCTGCCTATATACCTACTGGAGGCCCTATAATCTGCCTATATACCCCTGGGGGCTATAACCGCCAAATTTACCCACTGGGAGACTTTATTAAAACCCGCCCTAAAATTTAATTCCCCACTGGGGGGGAAACCTTTTATAACCCCCCTTTGCCTAATACCACTGGGGGACTTTAAAACCTTTTCCAAAACCATGGGGGCCAAAACTGAAAGGGGGGACCTATCCCCCTGCCTATATACCCGGGGACTTATAACCTGCCTATATACCTGCTGGGGGACCTAAAAATACTATATTCCTGCTGGGGGCCTAAAAACCTTTCCTATTTTCCTACTGGGGGCCCCTATAACCTTCTTAAAACCACTTGGAGACTAAAAACCTGCCTATAACCCATGGGAACCTAAAACCCTGCCTTTATACCCCTGGGGACCTATAACCTGTTTTATACCGCTGGGGGCCCTATAACTCCCTTTTTATACCCGGGGGGACCTAAACTTCCATTATAACCGGGGGACCTAAACCGCCTAAATAGGCAATATACCTGGGGGGGACCTATAACTGATATCCCTACCTAGGGAGACAAAACTAAATATCCACATACTGGGGACAATAACTTCGCGTTTGTTGTCACTAACAGTTGTTAAGCGATTGAAAAGCGTTTAAATTGACTCCGGGCCGTTCAGCCACGGGGGGCAGGGCGTAAATTTAATGGTCATTGCCCCCGCTGCCTGTACTGGCCCTAAGCCTATCCTGGTTAGCAGACAGCGCCCTGGCGTCCCGGGTGGGCAGTGTGATGAGTCACGCCGCCCACTCTTGGATTAAAAGAGAAGCCCAAAGTGGGAGAAGAAAAAGGGTGGGGTGATTTGGGCCCCATAATACCTAACTAACCTGGGAGGCACTATATATACCCAACTTCTGGGGGCTTATATATACCTACCTAACTGTTTGGGGCCCATTTTACAACTACTAACCACTGTGGGGGCCCAAAATTATACATCTTTTCCTAATACTGGGGGGGCTCTAAACATTGCCTTAAATAAGGGGCGCTTATTACCCAACTGCTGGTGCTTAAGCATGCGGGAAAAATAATTGAAGTAAAAAAGTGTCACAAACAATGGCTGATTTTTCATAGCAAAAATGGGATCGTTTTACTGGCACTTGAAGCTTTTTTTGGGGGGGGGTTTTCCCAAAAAGCAGAAAAAAAAAAAAACACGGGTAAACCCTCATTCTAGTTTGGGGGGGGGTTTCAAACGCGTGCCTGGGGGAGCTGAATGAAATACGGCCCTATAACGCGGGGTCGCAGGGGGAGTGACCATGCTTTCCCCCACCCCCCTGTGACGCTGGTCCCTAAGCCGGCAGCTCTGCGGCCCCCGGAGGTCCCGGACCCTGCGTGAGGCAACGCCGTGGTGATGTCACAAACCCCTTACACCATTCACCAACTCCCGACCGAAACCCCCGGACGTGCTGAGGTAAGTAGCTTTTATTTTTTTTATTTTTATTAGGAAAGAGGGCATATTACCTGTCTATGGGGAATTTTTCCGGCTAAAGGGGGCATTTTACCGGCTATTTTGGGGATTTTTCACCCGGCTATTGGGGCTTTTATGGTAAAGAGGGCATATTTCCTTCTATGGGGGGCAATTACCTGGGTAAGGGGGGCAAAATTACCTGGCTAAGGGGCATACTACTGGCTATGGGGGCAAATAACTGGCTACAGTGGGCAAAAATTTTTCCCACGGGGGCCCAAAACTACCTACAGGGCCATATAACTGTAATAGGGGTCTATATTTCCACTTATATTTCTATTCGTGGCCTATATAAATACCTTTCTACTAAAATAGGGGAATAGATACCTACCATGGGGGGCCTTAACTTTAGCTACCCAACTGGGAACCCAATTGGGGGTGTGCCTTATATTGTCTCAGGGAATTTCATACTTTCCCTTTTTTGGTTTACAAAACAAAACTAAAATCGGGGCACAAGGGGAGCCCATACCCTTTGGGGCACAGGGGGGGAAATTTTTACCATTTGGGCATTAGATGGGGAGTTTTATAGAGATAGGAATTTTTAGAGAAAAATCCCCGATCGTAGGAATCTAAGTGTTTGTTTTGTAAATTTTCAGTGAAGAGTTTTGGGCGGGGGAAACTCATGGCTCTGGGAAAGATGAAAAAGAAAAAAGAAAGGAACAATCTTCAGAGGCGTCTCCTGTGATTACCAAAGTAAATGCAGTGTAATCACTTATATTTGCTGAGCCTAATAAACTAGACTACCACCTATGGTCAAAAGTATGGCGGTGGTATAAGTCTTCAGAGCCGGTGTACGCATGGTGGTCACGTTTGGTCATAGTCTGGCAGTTTTATTTGATCCTTAAGTAGTAATAGTTTTGGGTCTTGGTTTTGTAGGAGTTTTTAGTAACATTGATTCGTCTGATGTATTTGCTTCATGTATCGGTGGATTATTTGTTGACTTATTTGTTAGGTATTACAGTGTCAGACAGAGGTGAGATTTTTTGAAAAAGAAGATTTGTCAGGGCTGATTTTCATTGTGCAGCGACTGCTGAGGAGATGGACGGGATCTGTGTGGAACATGCAGAAAATTAGTGACAGGAACAGAAGGTTTTTCTCTGTAAAAATACAACCGCAGTTCACAAAGTGGCGTGAAAAATGGCGTGTGCACCCAGCCCTACTCAGAAAAACTTAAGGACCCGAGCCCCGGATGTTTTGGAATCCTAGCAACGCCCCTGCTGTGGGGGAAGACATGGCGTTGTTAAGCCTGCTGTGTCACATGATATGCAGCTCAAACAAATCATACACGTCACCATTTGAACACACACTGAATGCTGAAGAAGAACAAATGAGGCATGAAATGCTTTCATAGTAAAACCCCTTTAAGCAACAAGGAACTTGCATATAGCCAGAAGAACACTCGGAGCAGGGAAGGATCACGTAACAATTCCACAAAAATCCAGTTAGCAAAGTCCTTCAACTAATTAAAACTTGTATTTATTAAACCATTAAAAGCACAGTTCGTACACATTGGCTGAACATTTTCCAGCAAGAGGCTTATGTGTTTCAGTTTGTCTCCTTAATCATAACATACTACACAGTACAAAACCACTCCCTTCTAAATATCTCCAATCACATAACAAAAAAAAACCATACACATGAAAACGCCATGTCACGGCGGTCGCGGGAGCCGCTGCCCCTGCAGCCGTTCCCCTGCCTGCCGGGGGTCCGGCGCGGGCATCGCGGGCACCCGCGACTACCTCCGTGCCCTCTGTCCCTGCGCCGACTCGCTTACCTGGCCCCGCTCCTGTGCACGCCGCTCCTGTCCGTTCCGGCTGCCGCGCTCATGCCCGTCCCTTAGCGCGCGCGCGACAGCTGGTCCAGATTTAAAGGGCCAGTGTCCCGTTAATTGGTCCTTTGCCGGACGCTGGTCTTATATAAGGGTTACGCCCCCCAGCACTCGCTGCCAGATCGTTGGTGTGCGTTTAGTGAGCTAAGAGAGTGTCTAGTTTCCGTATTGATTACCTGTGTACCAGTCCGTTCCGCTACGTTTCCTGACCTTGCCTGTTTGCCGCCTGCCCTGACCGTCTGCCTGTCTCTGACCACGAACCTCTGCCGCCTGCCCTGACTTTCTGCCTGTCCCCGACTACGCCTCTGGATTATGTCTTTGTACCACGCTGTACCCGGCTGCCACCCCAAGCAAGTCACGTCAGGGGTAACGACCTGGTAGCCTCACGCCGCAGCAAGTCCATCCCGCTTTGCGGCGGGCTCTGGTGAATACCGGGGGCTACTTAGATTCCGTTCCCTGGCGTGGCTTAACTATCATCACTTGAGGTGGTCCAGCGAATCCACCGAACCCTTACACGCCAATGCAATAACCTACACCAATTTTTCATAATCTATATTATATTGTTTAACATCAAAGAGGTATTCCCATTTTATTGATTATCTTTAAACATATAGGGAAAGGTAAATATAGACTATTACCAAATACACCGCTATTCTAATTTTGCCTCCCTCCAGAGTTAGGGCAGATCCTATTTCTTACTTTTGTACACAAGCTTTCATAGTTACGCTCTGTGCTCTAGCAGTGGCCAGTATGGTAACGCCACCTCCTTCTGTTTCTTATCTGCAAGTTGTAGCATGTGTACATTAATAACTGACAAACTGTAAAGTCTCTGCAGCCTTCTGCACTAATATTTAGAAACCTCCAGCACTTATGTCCCTCTAACAAGGTCAGCTTTACCAATCACTACTATAGACCCGCTGACAGCCTGAACAGGAAGCGTAAATCCTGAAGCTTGTTGTGATTCTGTGAAACAGCATGGTGGGGCAACCACTTCAAGACCACTTGGTAACTGAGAACACAACAGTAGAGGATTACAAAAGAAAATTGATAAGTAAGAACGCTGGGTGGATTTTTAAACAAAGATCTAGGTCACCTAATGGTCTTACTGTTAAATACTTCCTGACCGGGCTGTGTTCCCCCTTCCTGACCAAGCACATTTTTCCTTTCCTTAGCACATGTGGGTTTGAACGTTCTAACAATTTCTTGCACTCAGTTATTTTACTAATTTATTTGACTTTTTTCTGTGATATATTATTCTTTATCTTTAATATACTTCTCCTTCACGGACATTTTGATGTAGCTAATATAGAATTTTAGGGGCTGAGGCTAAAAGTCGTATTTTTTTTTAAATAATATTTTATTTTGTATGCGTTTTTTTATTTTATTTTACATATTGTGCCCCCCCCCCCCCATAAGGTCAGAAAAAGGTTTTTTTCTGATTTCCCCTGTAACTGTGGCTGATATTTTAGCCCCAGTTACAGTGAAAATACAGAGGAAAACAACCCCATATACTTACAACAGAGCAGATCTGGGTCTGATTAGACCTAGCAACATCTGCAACTGCTGTGCCCTGGCGGTCACCTGAATGCCAGCGCCAGGAGCAGAAAGCCGTGAGGCTTCCTGCTATTCTATATAAACAATGCTCATTGAGCGCTATATATCAGCCATCGGGAAGGCAAGGACAGTAATAAGCCGTTATATATGTACCATACTTTTAATGGCTTAATAAATAGAAGTTCTAATTTGTTAAAGAACTTTACTAACAGTATTTTTATGGAATTACAACAATAATGTTAACGAATAACATCTCCACATCATGACCTCATATTAAGACCACCTAGGAACACATGTATGAAAAAAAGTCTTAGAAAATTTTCATTCAAGTGTCCCTTAGAGTTCATGTAAGGGGTATGACAGTCAACAAGCTTGTTGATAGCTTCAAACCAGGAGTGTTTTTAATAAAGCCCAAGGCTATACTCAGTGTTGGACTGGGGTTTCTAGGTACCAACGGTGGAGTTGATTCTAGAGGCCCACCAGTTGAGGTGTTTCTGGTTCCACAGGTGGAGTTGATTCTAAGGGCCCTCCAATTGAGCTGTTTCTGGGCCCACCAGTGGAATTTATTTTAGGGGCCTACCCTACAGCTACTGTAAATGGCTGTACATGCCTCATATACTCTGCCTCTTGCTTTTGCCTCTCTTTCTCTGCTTTTTTGCCTCTTCTGGGGATGTATATGCAGTTAAAAAAGAACGACTACAGGTCTACCATGCTCAGGGGCCCACCGGGGGTTTCCCCTATTCCCCTGTGGGCCAGTCAGAGCCTGGATATACTATATAGTAGTCTATGGGCAGGTTGATCCGTATGCTGAATGCAGGGACCAAGCACCGTGTTGTAGGTTTAGGCTATAGACTAAGGAGGATGCATACTCAATATTACCATGATTTGAAATGTATCTAAACTAATAAATGTGGATGTAAATGACTCCGTTGTTTAGTATAGTGTGTCATCTGTTATTGCTTGGTGTTTATTTTATATACTAGATCAGTTTTCTGTTTTTGTTTCACTGTAATGAGTAAACCTCATTGCAGAATTGTCAGAAGCAAATGCTGAGCACGTTAGGGATACAGATCCTCAACATGAAAGACTATTTATCTTTTGATTTTATGTTGATGGTCTGTTGGAAGCTGATGTCATTCCCAAAATCTCTTTTTCAGTTTTAAATATTAACATTTATGAAACTTTATACTATATACCAAGATGAAACACACCAGCCCTTCTGTGCCAGAAATATCTTCTCAGAAATAAAGCAGATACAGTTGTCACTGATTTTTGTGGCACATAAATGTTAGTGAGTCATCTAGTATCACTTATACCCCTGTGTCACACAGAAATGCTGTGTGTAGCCTTGCTTTTTATCTAACTGTATGTCATTCTGAACTCATTATAGATGTCAAGGGCTTCTTGGGTATTGTTGAGAATGAGGATTACCACAACTGATTAAGCAATTAACGTAGAAATGGAATGGATCATAAATGGAAAATGTAAGGGCCTTCTAAAGTGAGGAAAATGTGCAAAAAGATGTTATGTACCACATTGGGGCAGATGTATCAATAGTGTCTAACTCTTAGGGGCCGTTCACACGGCACAGGACAAATACCAGTTGGATAAACCAACTGGTATTTGCACTGTTTTCATGCCGTGCACAGAGTCTCCGGGGACAGCTTTTCTCCGCAATTTGCGGAGAAAAGCCCTTCCCCTTCACATAGGCATATTCATATTCTGTCCGAAAACCGGATGAAAGAATGAGCATGTTCGATGCTTTTCGGATCTTAAAAACCGCTGGGCGGAAAATCCGTGCAGTGGGGACCGCTGCACGGATTTTCTATTAAGGTCCATGGAAAAGTTTGGCAGCCGGTTTTCAAAACCGAGAATCGGCTGAAAAATCGTGCCATGGGGACATGGCCTTAGACAGTTTTAATTTGGAGTGTGATCACACAATGTATTTTGGTGCGTACTTCGGTGCATAATTTGCGCCAAAGTACATGCCAAAATATGCTTCACACAATGTTCCTGTGCGGCACTTATTGAGTGCAGTGTAAAATCATCGTCGTCACTCAGACGACAATGATTTTAGTTGCATATTTTTCTGTCGATTCTTTGCAGCGTTTATGCGCCAAGAAATACAAAGGTATGGAAGACAGAATTCTGCTTAGGGTCATTGTGCGTTGTTTTCATATTGAAATTACTTACTTGCAAGTGGCATGCAAATGTACGCGCCGCAAATACACCTTGTAAGCTTACCCTTAGACTAAACAGTCTTACAATGCGCCACATTTATCATAGAATTCATAAATATGGCGGAGGTTAAAACTGTCTAGTCTAACCTTACACTTTTATACCACTAACTGTGCCTAAATTTTAACGCATTTTTGGGGCACGAAATTGCACGTTATAGCCTTGCCCCTATTCACACAAAACCACACCCGTTTTACCCAGGTCACTCTTCTTTTATCAGACAACGTGCAAAAGTGCCTAGAAAATGTCTAAAACGCATAATAAATATGGTGTAAAGCATGAATGCCATTTTTTGGTGCAAGTTGTGTACTAGTATTATTGTTACTGTTTATGTAGTCATTTGTAATGCTTGTTCTTATCCAATATACACTACTTACAAGAAGTTATGGATATTTGGCTTATGGTTGAAGTTTAAGGATGAACATAACATTTCTTGAATTTTTTTTTTAAATGTTTACAATTAAGCAGTCATCAGTGTGTGATGTAGCTAAAAGCCACTTCTTTGCCTTTCTATGATTCTTCCAGTCTCACCATATCCCTGTTGCAACCTGCTGGTGACACTCTGTGACTCTCTAAGCTCAGTGGCCCACTTCCATCGGAGAGCATCGTGCTTGAAGCCTTACAATGGCGAGGTACTGTTGATCAATTGTAATTTGTTTTATTGGTCTCATGATGTCCAAATGTGAACAGCATGATGAGGACTGTTTAAATCCCAATTCAAATTGAATCCCTTGACGTATTGGGCGATTCAGGGATCAAACACCTGCAGTGAATTTTGCCATTAAGCTCCTTGCTAGCAATCAGCAAGTTGTGCAAAAAGTACTGAAACAGTGAACAGTTGGACATGTGCATACTCACATTCATTTAAAAAAAAAAAAACAAGAAATGTTATGTTCATGTTGAAATTTCAATCATAAACCAAATATCCCTAACTTTTTGGGAGTAGTGTAGATGTCAGTATTGTCCGAAGTATTTGATGGAGAGACTACAGCAGTAAATAAATGGCCTTTACTAATATAACGTCAACACCACTGGAATATGTCTAATAGTCATGAGATATCATGTACCATGATCTGTACTAGTGTTGACCTTGAGACTGTTACATTGGTTCCTTGAGATGTTTTTGGATTATATTTTCTTATCTAGGTCCTATCCTGTCTGGTGAAGTGGTAATTGCATCTAAGTGGAGGATGAATGGAGAGGGGACTGTATATTAATCTCCATTCACTTCTGTAAGGCCCCGTTCACACAGCTTATTTGCCGACAGATTGGCGCCGTATTCCGCGCCGGATTTGCGCTTCAATACGGCGCCAATCCGTCGGAGTCATTACGGTAATCCACTGCTCTCATAGAGAACAGTGGATTCCGTCGCTCCTCCCCGCTCGGCAAATCCGAGAAGTGACATGCACATTATTTACGGCGCGGACGCGCCGTAAACAATGCATTGTCTATGGGGCCGGGAGCGGCGCCCCCGCCGCGCTCCGGCCCCGCCCCCGTCCCGCCCCGTATTCACGGCGGATTTGTGCGCTCAATACGGCGCACAAATCCGCCGTGAATAAACCGTGTGAACACGGCCTAAAAGTTACGGATACAGCCAAGTACACTCATTTGGCTTTTTCCACAAGTTCTGTAAAAGTGTTTGAAGAGAGCAGTCCACATACAGGGCCACATCTCCATTCATTCTTCTCTCAATGTGGAAACCAGTGCTGACTTGGAACTACATGGAAATGTATGCCCTAATTATTTTAGGTGGAAATTACCCTTCAAAGAAAAATTTCCGTCACAAAACCAAGACAAGATATGATCAAGCTATGAAACATCTATGGAAGCGATGCAGCAAAACTGCTGCCTAAGAAGGAAAGTTTCCCATAGTAACTAATATATCAGATCCCACCTCTCATTTTACAGTGAAGATCAAGTGACCCTGACAACTGGCTTATATGTAGGGAAGGTAATCAATATACGTTTCCTGATGTAAGTAAAAATGGGAAATCACACCTGACAGATTCTTATAGAAGTTAATATATTCTAAACATTAGTCAATTTTTCCTTTTTGTTTGTTAGCAAATATTTTTGTTTCGGTATAGATGTGTGATGTCTGGTGACAGGTTCATCCACTTTATAGGTGCTACACCATATTTATGGGAGATGGCCGGACTTTTGTCTAAAAGAAGCACATATGACCTTTTGTCTTACCCCTATTCCCACAAATATCATAAGCTCTTGCAAACAGGGTCGTCACATTCCTTATTTGATCAGTCAATAGTAACTTTGCTTCTATATAACTTTCAGTTTTGTCTGCACCTATGACCCCTGCATAGTAAAATTCTGTAGAATATGTTGGTGCTATATACATAAAGATTGCTATTATTCTTACATCATATAGATCCTTAGATCTAATTATTTGTTTTCATGGTTGCATAAGGGTAGTTTCACTGAATATGCAATGTTTGTCATTGTGTAGTAAACCTATTTAGATTTATCAACTGAATGGACCAGAAAGTCATTTTCTAAATAAGAACAGTTGTCAATATATTTACTTCTCCTTCATTAGCAGATCATACAAGGAACACATTGATAGGGGGCAAAAGTAAGAAAAAGTTAAATGATTGTTTCATTATGAGGCATGATGGGAGTGATCATCAGAATGATAAAGACCTCCAGTGAAGCTCGTTTGCTGCTTTGTTATATAATAATATTTAATCACCTAGATGAAATAACAGATTTTCTTTCCTACTAAAATCTAATTAGTAAAAAACACCTCTTCATGAAAGTGATAAATAACCTCACTTGTGTAATCTCCCATTGAAATTGTTGGCTGAAGAATGAGTCTAGCATGAGCTCTCTGGCTGCACTGTTTAAATCAATAGACAATGCTTATTATTTTTGCCCAGAACTAGAACCGGAGAAGCAGGCTGTGTTCAGAGCCGTGACGTAACATATTTTACTTTCAGAATGTCTTGTTTGTTTTCCTTAAACCTAAGCAATTTTTAATTTGCTCTACATCCCCCCCCCCACCTCCAATCTTTACCCTTTATTACATAATTGTACTTTCAAAGTGGCTATATAATTCAAGTCATGTCTGTACTCTGAAAGACTTCAAAAGAACAAAGGTTCGTTGGCACATGATTCCCAGGTGATGTCATAATTTGCCTGCAATATTTCAAATAAATGCGTTTTATGAACTATGCAAGACACATTTGAAAGTGTATAAATGAGCTGATTGGCAGTGGAGGTCGCTGCGACAGTCATAGCTGTTTCCACCGGTTAATGCACGTTCATGCTCTCTTCCAGTGTAAATTATAAGATAATGGGGTGCAGGCAATGGTTAGCTGTGTTTATCTAATCCATTTCTTTATGCAAGTTCCCACTGCTTTTCTTTCCTTATTCTGTCTGTGGTGGTTCTGTGATCCTACTGACCCCAGGCATGTGTTTTCACTTTTTCTTCTGATCTCAATTCCATGACCAGCGGGAATAAAATACAAATTGAATAGTAACTATTCACAGGCCACTCTTTTCAAATGGTTGTTAAGCTTTCTTTGTCTTGTCTGATGGCCGAGAGATAAATTGTGTTGTAGTTTGTGTGTTACTCTTTTCAAAAGCTATCATGCACCAAATGAGTCATTCACTCCATGACATCTGAAAGAGTAATACAATTGTGTGTTACAAGCACTATCCTTATACGTTTGTCAATACACACACATACATATATACATACATATATATGTGGGTATGTGTACATGTATCTATGTAAGTATATATGTATGTGTGTATATATATATATATATATATATATATATATATATATATATTTATGTATTTATTTATTTTGCTTCAAGAATGTACATTTTTGTATAGGTATTTGGTTTATAGTTCTAAATAAATAAAAATCAGTTTCACACTCCTACTACCCTGCTAATGTGTACAATAAAGGTATTTGAAGAAATTCCAAAACAACCTGACTAAACTTGTCACAAATTTGTCAAAAAGTGGCAGGCACACAGGATATGGGGCAATTAATTATGTGTTTCGGCCAGTTTTTGCTCCTACCTCAACATTTTTGAAAAATACCTAGAGGATTGCTAGGATGACTTGTAAGATGTATCAAATTCATTAAAGGGGTTGTCTCACTACAAGGATTGCTTTTTATGTTAAAGATCTTGCAAAAACAAGTCACTTTGTAATAGGTGTCCATTAACAGTGTCCTACCTATTCTGAGATATCCTCTCTTGTTTGGGCTGCATCAGCTCCTCAGGTCGATATAGCTACAGACCTGTTGACTCTCTCCTGATAGGCTGCCAGCACTGGTTGCTATAGCTACAGACCTGTTTACTCTCTCCTGATAGGCTGCCAGCACTGGTTGCTATAGCTACAGACCTGTTTACTCTCTCTCCTGATAGGCTGCCAGCACTGGTTGCTATAGCTACAGACCTGGCTTCTACTGCAGCCTAGTGGAAGCCAGTAAGCGCCCCCCTGAATTCATAATGAAACCAAGAAAACAGGACTAAGGTAAGATGAATCAATGTAGTGAGACAACGCCTTTAATGGTGTGCACTATTTTCTGGGAGAAAATATCAGTTTATAGTACTGTACACCAACCTTTAGGCGCCATAAAAAGGGCTAGTAAGTTGTTCAAAATTAATCATGCCATGTGCACCATCTTGATAAATTTATTATAATTTGCACCCTTTAGACCATCTTGTAAAATGATATATCTTATCATTAGTATGTACATATAGTAAATATCCCTGTGTAATAAAGTTATGAATACTCGATTTTCATTTATCCTTGCAAAAGTATGGATAGTTTGTCCATCAACGTGAATATAAGAACCAGTCAATATAATGTAAGTACTACTTTTTGCTACATACATACTTTGCATTTTCTCCTGCTTCTGCCACTTGTATTTTGACCCCTGGACCAGGTTAACAGAGTTTATATGTAATGTATACTCCACCACCTAATGCTAGATTAAAAAATGAATGTATCCTACATACACTATTGTACATATTCTGCTTATTTGGACATGTATCAGGTTAGGAAAGAAACATTCAATTGTCATCTGGGTAATGTGAGCTTTATGGTAAGGTGATACATATTACTCCATACATATAATACATCTGATTTTACATTCAGCTTCAGTGATATGCAGAGTGCCAGAAGTTGGCTCTGTGTCGATCATTTAGAAGCTCTTCTTGTTGGAGACAGTAAATTACTGAGAAAAAATTAGAGGTCTTTAAGTCCGCCCCCCACCATGTCTGTTTAACTCATCCGTCCTATTTGCATGTCACAAGAGGCCAACACTGTTTATTCAGCTTTTCTGGAAAATGAAAAGCAATTTTGAGAAGTTAAAACAATCTTTTATTATTTTTAGATGTGTTTACTTTAAACTCTACTTTGCTTTCTAATTATCCTGAGGAATAAAAAAAAACATTCATTTTTTGGAAAAAATAAAGGAAAAAGACAATAGTCATTTTAGAAGTTAATATTCTATTATTTAAAGGAGTATTCCAGCCAATAACTTGAATATGTGCTAAATGTTAAAAAGGTGATGGTCTATCTACTGGGACCCACTGGGGTGAGGGTCTTCAATTCAGATTTCATCCCATCAGCACAAGTACTGTGAGAAGGAGTTTGCATGGATGGGTTGTTAAAGGGGTTGTCCAGTTCATATCAGAATTGAACAATATGCTACTATAGCCCAATAAAATAAAATAAAAACTATTGCAACCTTCCTCCACTTCTAGCATTGGGTTTCCCCGGTCAGGTCTGTACCTTCGTTCTCTTCCACATAGGACGGAGTCACTACAGCCACTAATTGACTGCAGTGGTCATCTGCTACTTCTTTACATCAACCCCCATTCTTGATATAGGTGTGGGTCTTAAAATGGAAATTCTCCTTTAAACTTCAGGTCACCAATGTAAAATCTTTCAAAGGCACCACACCTAGCTGTGTCATATTTAATACTGGTGTCTTCTTATGTGGTACAGTGCTTTTAGGCCCTCTCATGCATCAGGACCTGTGTGCAACTGCTGCCCATGCAACCCCTAGAGCTGTGCTTCTGGCTTTTGTTCTCTACCATTTTATGCCACCTTGGCTACTGAAGGCAGCATTTGATTGTGAAGCCTTTAAATAATTTTATATTTGTTGTTTTAACACCACAATGTAGCCTTCTTATTATACAACTGTATACATTAAATTATAAATATAAAGTGGCTGAGTTGCAATACTAAGCACAGCTTAAAGGAGTTTTGCTATGAAGTAAAATTGACGTGGGAAGCTTGCAAACGAAATAACAAACATTTTCACCGTTCGTTATTTACATTGTTTACAGCTCATCTCCAGGGGATACAACCAGGGACGAGAGCTTCTCAGTCCTGGTCGCACATGCTCAGACATCACTTCTCCTCTCAGGCAGCTACTGAGTGTTCAGTCCCAGGTGCTGTCACTCTACTCCTGTCCTCTGTATTCCTTAGTAATTAGTCAAACAGTGCAAATAAATAGAAAAGAAACCTCAATGAGGTATGTGCATTGATAAAGTGAAATAAAATCCACAGGTTTGGTTCCTGCAGCGATTTGAACCTAGAACCCTTGTGCCTGGAGGCAAAAACTTTACCTCTCAGCTACTCACAATGCTTTACATAAACAGACCTTTCTTTGACTACAGAGAGGAAAGGCCTTGTGATGTCATCCTGCTGGGTCACATGATATGCAATTCAAACAAATGACACGCCCCCTTTTGAACACACAGAGCTGAAGAGCTGGATACAGGAGATATGAAATGAGATTGTGGCAAAACCCCTTTAAGGACCCTGGAAAAAATCAGGCATATTTTTCTAATATCTTACTGCCATCTAATGCACATTGACTGTTGTATAAATTAATATATTCATAAATGCATTGGCATATACTGAACCCACTCTGTGCTGTATTTTTCCAATAGTTAATCATTATTTACTAGCTAGGGGTGGCCATAGCTATAAATAGATTGACAGGGTATGTACCTGTTATACAGCAGCCGGCCACAAACACATTGCCCACCCCTGTCACCCCACGTGCTTTGCATTAGCTGTCTGTTCAGTCAGGATTCCCTACTCTCTTCCTCTGAGAGAAATCTTATAAATGTTCCATCGTTTATCCAGCCTGGTTTTCATTGCTCTAGTTTTGCATGGTTTGCCTTTGTTTAGTTTATTAACCCACAGGGTTACTTAAACTAAATATTTGGGCGGAATACTTCAGGATTGGATTTCACCGTTTTCTAACAGAATTATTGAGTTTTTTGAAGATACACAGACGGTCCTGTGTCTAGTTTATTAGGTAATTTTATAGGCTGTACAGGATAGGAAAATAGAAAACATACATAAGGGATCCATGTGGCTTTAGAGCTTGCTAATGCAGCATTGCAGATGCAATTAGGATTTTAAGGGCTTGAACACTATCTTAATCAATATCCATGCATTTGTTTCCTGCAAATGCTTTTTTCTTTTTATCTTAGATAAACTGTTGAAACAGAACTAAGCATTTTATGGATGACACACTAAAATATCTACTGATCTTCAGATAGCATTAGGTTGTTATAATTGCACTTCCAGGACCTTGCGGCTATTTATTTCTCTTAATAATGTATGGGTAAAAATGTTGTTAATCTATAACTTTAATTTCTATAAATTTATTGGAATTTAACCTTTGATAAATAGATGTATGGAATACCAAGCCAATGCACAACACAGAAAATAATTTTTGTAATTATTTTCTGTATGCTGACAATAGTGGCATTCAGTTTGAGGGCGTAATTCATGCACACTGCAACATGGAATACACCTGGATTTTTTTCCAAAATCTGTATACATATCCATTATATCAATGGAGAATAAAAGAGTGTCTGGCTTAAAAAAAGATCTTCAGCTAACCTTATTAAGGAATTCAGTGTTAATAGTGGAGGACTCCTCCACCCCCACCCTCAGTGAGGATATCATCATTTACAAGAGCAGAGTCACTAACCAGAAAATCTCATGGCCTTGCGGACTCAGTGTATGTGTGCAGCAGACCCTATTCAAACCTTATGTTTAATCTATGTTTGGCACATGCATTGGGAAATCTTCTTACTGAATGTGGAGCACAACATAAGCAACTATACACCATATAGTTACATACATTGATTATGACCACCAATTCTAAAAAAAAAAAAACATGTACCACACTGCACACTTTTTTTTTGCAGAATCCCCTGCTTTATTTTTTAATACAGTGAGTAGAATGCCTGAATTAATTTTTTGGGTATATATTGTCTCATTAAGGTCTATTAATCATTTCAGCGTATACAATGTGTGCGTTCTTGACAGAAACAACCAACCTACATCACATATAAGTGTCACACAAAAAAGTACACAAGCATATGGTCTTTCACAATCCCTCTAAACCTTTTATCACATCCACCTCTGTGTCAGAAGGCTTATGCAAGTGGTCAGGACAAGTGATCCTCATTCTCCACCCCACATACATGTCTGCCCCTCACCCTCTGTCTCTTCCCACCTTCCTTGTAGATTGTAAGCCCTCGCGGGCAGGGACCTCTTTCCCTCTGTACCAGTTTTTAGTCATTTATTGTCACTTTGTAATTGTTTGACCAATGTTATTTATGTACCTGCCTCAAATGTACAGCGCCCTGGAATCAAGGGTGCTCTAAAATAAATAATAATAATAATAATTCACCAAAACCTATCTGAGACCCAATGCTTGCTCCTGGTATCAGCCACTTGACGAGGCTGAGTGTTAACCCAGGAGATCAACAAGATTGGTCTTTCCAAAGAGAGCCAGGATTGCATGGGGAAAGGAGCCTGATGGGCACACATTCTTTCCCTAGACCTCAGGATGGTTCCAGAAGGGCAGCGCATCCCAAAATCCAAATGACAATAGTGAAATAAAATAAACAAAGCCTTATAAAGATGGCTGATTGAGTTCATGGGTAGGGTGTAATGCTTAATTTCTCCTGTGCTGGATTCTCCCACAGATTACAGGGTCCGAACAGCTGGAGACCCTGTGATCATTGGGTGATCCTTCTAACAAAAACAGTCAGTTAAAGAAGTGCCCTACAGGTTAGAACTGCAGCTAATTAGCCTCCCTTGGTCAAAGGAACCTGATTTTTATATTGCATCTGTAATGGGGTGATTTAAATTAACAAAATTCACTAGATTAAATTAAATCCCCATTGTGTATTTCTTGTTAAACATTTCTGTATTGGTGAATCCACTTTGCAGACAGATAGTTTCATACTTAAGGAGCATCTATGGCTGTTCCTGATATGTCTGTTTTAGTAAACACTTGTGTTCCCTGTAAAATAACAATTTGAGCATCTTCTCTTAGGGTATGTTCACATGGGGTCATTTTGGCACGCATTTCCCTGCGTATTTGCGCTCTAATACGGGTGAGATGCGCACCGAAATTACGGTAATCCATAGTTCTCATAGAGAACTATGGATAACGCTTCCTCTCCCTGCTCGTACAATATGATCGTATTGTACGTGCGGGGAGATAAGTGACATGTCAGTTACTTGCGGCGAATACATGAGCAAGCTCCCGAAAGACACAATATACTGCAGCACGTACTATACGCACCGCAATACATCGTATGAACATAGCCATATAACTCTGTGTTGTGATGTTCCTCTGTTATTATTCCCTGAAGTGCATTACTGAACCTATCAGCTGGGTGTTGGCAGTTTGGGAGATGGGGGATCATCGCAGTCTCACATTGTCCAATCACTGCTGGCACAGTCAGTATGTGCAAAGGCAAACCTCTTTGAAATCTGGAATGGTAACATTTTCATTCTAGTTAATATAAGGGGTCCCAAGTGGAAGGCTCAGCTCTTTTACAATCATGAGACCAAACAAGGCTTATGGAAAGAGGTTATTTTCATCAGTTGACCACTTTAAAAGGTGTTCCATTGATTAGATCCCCTATGTTTAGTAGTAATCTTTGAAGAAGCCTGGCAGAAAGTGCAATTTCCTTGCAGCTGTACCACTATGGAAATACAAAATGAAATACAAAATCCCATGAAAAAAGATTGGAAGTTTATGCAATACATGGATGTGTTGGATTCTCCAAAGATGCTCCAAAGTAGCCCTCTTCCCTCTTTTTCAGGAGTGCCAAACTTATTTTCACCATAGTTCCACATCAGCACTATGATTGCCCTCAAAGAGCCATTAGAGGGACTTGAAAGGTGACTAGGGTGTTTAAGCTGTCAAAGCTTTGCTACCACCTGTGAATTGCTGCTCCCTATGCTGGCAAAACAACCTCAGCCAAGTACTGGCTGCATCCGCTGAGGAAAGTGAAAAGTCAGTCCTTTTTTTGTGTAGACCTAGTCCATTTCTGCTCGTTGTGTTCACATGTGCTCTAGTTAGTAAATCAGAGTTCCCTCTATCTACTCAGAATTCCCTGATATACTATATAAATGCATTTTTTTTATTAATTTATATATCTGCAATCCCTTTCCCTATTGGGGCATACAATGTAAGTTCCAAATGAATTCAGTATGATTTTGGAGTGTTGAATAAACACCTAATATCTGAAGAAGACCCACACAAACACAGGGAGAACATTGAAACTCATATGAAAATGTGTTTTCTTAACCAGTCAGCTCCTTAAAATGATCAAGATTTGGCAAAGCATTACATTAATAATAAATTCACAAAGTAAATGCATTGAAGACACAAATAAAAAGATCACCACAAAATAAAAAAACGTACTTCTAACTCTGATATTTTTGAATATCAGGCAACAAAAGGGATTTTATTTGGGTCAATAGTGGGAACGAACCTTCCCAAACAAGGCCATTTAGGAGGTATTTTAGTGTCCATAAAAACAAAGCATAAACCATTAATAAATGACTCCCAATATATCTCTTATGCTTTAATATTTAAAAGAAAAATGATTGTTTGTATCCTCAAAATTCTCTTTGCATTTGGCAAAAAGACATCGACGTACATACTGATTTATGTGTTTTAAAATGTAGGACCTGTGATTAAGGACACTTGACCATGTATAGTAGAGTTTTTATACAGATGTTTTGCAGTTGGGCCCAGGAGCTTTTAGCTACATAATGTAGACTTTGTCCTGGTCAGAATCCAATCCAAGACACCAAGATGCAAATTGCAAACTTTTGAGCCACCATGCTGTCCAAACATACATTCCAATGTTACCAAAAACTTGTAGCAAACAAAAGGAATGTCGGCTTTATAGATAAATCTAACACCACACTATATGAGATTACTATTTAATAGGAATACAACTAAAATAGAAGGTATACAAAAGGATACAGCACCTTATATGGTACTATAAGGTGGTGTCATAAAATACTTATTAGTACAGATCTCTGCAGGTAGCTTAAGGATTCGTGTTATTGGCCTCACTCACCAATAGTTCAACTTTTCTCTCTTTCTTTCATTCCTTTTTTCTTTCTCTGTGTGAGAGTTACTATTAAGTGCCCCTCCTCCCCATCGATCATGGGCTCAGCTTGTCCTTTAAGACTGGGTTTGCGTACAATGCACTTAACTAAGCCGGCTATGATGTCTAATGCACCTAACGTATGTGTTAGGCGCATTGTTCGTAAGACTCGACACTTTCTAATGCGACTAACATAAAGGGGTGTTCTGGGGGGTGTTATGGGGGTGTTATGGAGGTGTGTCACACAACACTCGTAATATTAAACACATATATGAGTGTGGTTCGGCAAAACTAGGTGCATTACTGCTCCGACAGGCAGACCTATTGCAATGTGGTCTGCCTGAGCCTGAGGAGTCGAAGTGGAGCTAGATTTGCTGTAAGGGTCAAAAATGTCCAATATTACTCAACTTACACTAATACATTAATAAAAAGTAATTTATTGTAATTAGCAAACTGTATAAAATGTACTTCTTTAAATTTGATGAAAAATATGATCATTTAAATTAATATAAAAATATATAATGTCCCAAAATATAAAAATATCTCCTATAAAATGTATTTAAAATTAATAGAATCTAAAACACATTTTACATTAAATAACCCACTGATTATGTTGTTCAGATTTTTATATTTAAAATTTTTATTACATTAAATTTCAAATGTATTTTTGCTGCTCTCACCTTTTATTCTGCATACAACAAGAGGCAGCACAGCACAGGTATTGCTGGGTCCTATGGTCCTCCAAGCAGGATCAGTACCATAGTTTCTATTCACTGACATGATATTCTAAGGACTTCTCTTATTTCCAGCCTGTCTTTAACCTTAATACATGTTAGGCACGTTACTTATGCGCCTAAGTTCCGTAATGCGCCTAACACATAGGCGAGGCGCGTCGAACTTTACACACCATTTATGACGCACAAAAACCACTTTCATACATCAGGCGCCTTATACACTGAAAACGAGACTCGACAATTCACTTTAACGTGCCTGCGTTCATGCATGTCGCCCATTGCACTTTTACAGAAATTAGCAAATAAAAGTGTCAATGAAACGTGCCAATATGTATCAATATTCAACTAAAGACTATGAGAACAGTATATCCAGAGAGAAATCATGTAGATGTGCATTGCTCTCAGACACAGTTCATGGTGGAACTTGGAGTGTGCTACAGCTCAGTATGAAAGCCGTAACATGTTGTAGGCTAGGTCCATGTGGATCCAATTAGCTTAACTGAGTTGAAATCTGCACAAGTGATGTGGACTGTTATAAAGGACTCAATATGTTATCAAGGCTAAAAGCTGCAAGTACAACTTAAATGACATGTAGGCCCTGGGTATTGTAAGTGTGGGTGGTCTAGTTCTCATTCTAAGTCTAAGATTTTTGTTAACAACCCTCAACAAACAAAAGGTAGAAAGTAATGAGGCACATTTATAGTGCGGCACCAATGATTCAGCTGAGTTGAAGAAGATCACTGGGGCAACGAGGATTTAGTGCATTCGACCACACAGGATCGGGACTATAATTACACTTCACTCTCTGCACTTTTGCAGCAGGGTTCATGGATTCAAATACTTTTTTATACATAATTATATTATGTTCTGTTTGTTTTCATAGAGCACTTCCAGGATGTTTTATATTTTGTTACTGACTTTAGCCTATGAACTGTTGTGCTCATATTAAATGACAAGAAGGGGAGAGTTTTGTTTTACTTTATAGTGATGGAACATTGCTGTTTTAGAGTGAGACAACCGAAAATTTACATCAAACACAATGTATAAACAATGTATACACAAACAATGTATAAAACCCATTAAAGTAATAAAAAGGGCCCCATTTTTGCAATGCTGGAAAATTTAGTGAAAATTCCTACTTAAATGAAATTATCAGACTTGTTTACAAGCAATAATTTATGTTTCTTATTATTTGTATTAACAATGATTTTTATGTGTTGAATAGCTGAATAGACGTGTCACAATATTAGACTTGAAATATCCTTCTTGTAGCCTAAAACATATGTGGCTTCTACCCTTAGGCCTCATAGATACTGCAAACTGGCTGCCAGGGACACACAGAGTTCTGAAGACATTCTTGGAGCATCTGTATGGTGCCTGGATGCAAAGCCATCTGGAGGAAGACCCAACCCTCGATTATCAGTAGATGCCAAAGAAAGCAAAAGGGCCACATCCTCCATGTGGAAATACTTCCTTTATTAGTCACCCATGTGTGACATTTTGGTTGAAGCATTTAACTTTCTTTTGAATATACCGATACAAAGAGCACCTCTCACTCTGGAGGACTTGGCACATACGCTAACTTTAACAGTACAGTGATTTCAATGGGAAGAGTGCATCGCTGAATTTCCCCTGTGATGGCGCTGTATAGAAATGAAACGCTTGCTGCCAGATTTCTCTTACAATCAGCTGATCACAATTCTGACAGTGGGACATCCTATAATTTATTATCATTGAGGCACTCTAACAAAAGATTGTCAAGTGACAGCACTTTTTTTCTTGTTATTATTATTATATATTATTATTTATTTTAAAGCCATGATCCAGGCGTACATCAAGGGTTACTAATTACATAAGTCACAGTACAGTGATAAGATAATGACAATGCCCGAGGAGAGAGGACCCTACCGAGGCTTAATCTAAGGAGGAAGAGACGTGAGGTGAGGGGCAGAATGTTCTCGTGGAGCATGATCAAGTTTGAAGGTTATAGGCAACTTAAGAAAGTGGGTTACAGTTGCTTTTGAAGTGGTGAAAGTGGAGGAGAGTCTGAGTGTGGGCAGTGGTTCCAGAGATGGTGACAGCACTTTTATTTCTTGTATTGCATCCCTTATTTCAGTAGATCTATCTAGCTATCTATCTCAAGAAAAATTCATAATATAAAAAACACCTCAAGGCAAGAGCTGTATATATAATCATCACTGCATGAAATAAAACACATTTCTACCAAAAAGTGTAGCGCTACAGTGATTTATTTACTACACATTTTATCCAATGCAGTCATCTCATTTTTGTGAACTATCAAATAAATACAATTTTACAAATGAATGAATGGCTTGTTATTCATTGTAGAAGCTTTATTGCCTCTATCAGATTGCTTTATTTTTATGATTTAAGTTTCACAATTGTTGCCTTGTTACTTTTCAATGTTACCAAGGGTAGCCTGTTCTAGGTAAATAACTTTATATTAAGGGAATAGCTAGTAATGTCTCTTAAAAGCAAAGCATAAAAAATCTACATGTAAGTAATGGTCTTGGTAATACTGCTTTGTACAATGGGGTTGTAATGGTAGAGAAATTTAGAGAAATGGAGCGTGCACTATTAAAAGAGCAGCTCTCATAAGGTGAAGTCTCTGGAGATGTTAATATAGAGCCAGAGTTGTAGAAAATAAATATAAGAATTGGAGAATAGATTTAGAGAAACAGTTTTTGGAAGCAATGCTGATTATGGGGTATGCAAGCTAAGATAGGGATTACTATACTATTATTTCTAATCCAATAGAGTCAGAGTCTTTCTCAGCTTGTCCGGAACGGCAAGTTGTATTAGTGAGGGAAGTAAGATAATGTAACAGCCATATACCTCTGGCTCTGGTAATGTCCTTAGAAACAAAGGCTTTAATAGGTTAAAACTCATTCTTTCTTTGCTTCCTTGATGAAAGATTTTGGTAAAAGTCAAACTCGATCTGATAAACATTGCCATGATATGCTAGTAAATATCTAATATGAATCTCAGAGCTCTGTTTTAGCTTTATTTTAGCTGAGTTATATCTTGAGATATTTTTATAATATTCTTATTATGAAGGTCAGAAGTCATATATAGAGGAGCATGAAAGTGAGGATAGCAGCTTACTGCATATTGTTAAGTTTAAAAGGGCTTACAACCCCTGTCAATATGCCTTATTGAGGATTATGGCTGATGCTGGGGGGCTCCCCCTTTCCAGGGGTCCCTCTCTTAGCTCAAATGCTGGCGAAATCAGTTGTCTACCCAGGGTATTAAGAGCCGCACCCCTAGTAATACATTTTTGGTGTATTCTAAAAGGTCTTGTCTCTGATGAGACAACCCATTTAAATTACAGTTGTCACTTAAATTACAATGGTTTTAGGATACAAAGGTCTTTCCTTAGGTGTTGTATCTTAAAACCAAACTCACCATGATTGACTGGTAGATCTAACCAATTATCATAAACATCTGTACTAGTGAGTACATGCAGTGATTGGCAATCTAGTAGGGCCTCTCTACAGTACAGTGCAGTACTACATGTCCAGTTCTGTTCTTTACATCTACCACAATAAGTAGCTCCTTCGGTCACCAGTTCAGGGCCCCATTTTCTTTTTTCTGGTACATTGTGTATAAAGTACATGACCAAAAGAAGCTGCTATCATCAACATAAAAGGTGATTTCCATCTTTCAGCAGCTCTTTCTGAATGTTAGCTATAAAGACTTGCTTTATCTGTATTAGTTATTTGCTTAGTATTCCCTTAAATTTCATTTTGCATTTTGGTGCATAAAATTTTGGAGCTTTCGAAGCAATTAACTGTTTTTCATAAAGTTATGGTTTCAACATACAATGGTTTAAACATAAAATATTCCCCCCAAAACCAATAAATTTTGTATGTTGAAGGACCACTTTATAAGCAATAGGCAGTAAGGCTCGACCCAAGTGATGAGTGCAGGAACCCAAAATGTAATCATTTTACCTATAGCTAGGCAGGGTATTTTGTACTCTTCATAATAAAAACATGTAAGCGGGCTGATAGTGGTGAGTATTGGGGATTATGTAAGACCCCCATTACAAAATATGTAATGCTCTTCTCCTACATCAAGAGTTGCAACAGAATTCTGGCATTGTACACTACATTGCTATAAGGTAGTCAGGAGAGGCTATAATGGGGAGCCCTGTAGCTGGAGGTCATTCATGAATATCTGGTTGTGCCCATTAAGAAAGCAAATCCACATGCCCACATAGAACTGGTGTATTTGTTATGCTAAGCTGAGTGTAAGCCTGAGCGTTAAGGCCTGTGTGACAAACAGACACCAAGAGAGAAAGCATATAGTGTAGGTTCCCACCTGAATTGAGGTCGCCGTGGTAGGTGGGCATTTACAGTTTTGAAAAATGTACCCTAAGAACCTCAAAATGTTCATATATTTAAAAGTAGCAGAAATGCTTTTTCCCAAAAATTCATGTCTCATTTGAATGTTTTTTAGTGCTTACAGAGTGCTGCTGATATTGTGTTGTATTAAATAGCTGCTGTAACAGCAGTGGAAAAAACAACTGTTGTAACCATGTAACCATCATGTCTTCAACCTGTATATGTTTCTTGTAACCAACAAACATAAGTGTCTCTAGCAAGTAAAGCATTTTGGAGTTCTGCATTGCAACAGGGTGCATGTGATTTTCTTACCGCAACATCTTCTCCAGTTGGGCAGTCACCACCAGCCCCCTTGGCTTACTATCAGAATCTATTAAAGGTTACCACTCCTGATAGCTAGGGGTAAAAACACTGCAGCAGTTTGATACCTTTTTCAAACAGAACTCCAAGAACGCTAAATATGTATTAGGAA
This sequence comes from Phyllomedusa bahiana, assembly GCA_025379985.1. Classification (NCBI taxonomy): domain Eukaryota; kingdom Metazoa; phylum Chordata; class Amphibia; order Anura; family Hylidae; genus Phyllomedusa; species Phyllomedusa bahiana. The sequence goes on from JAODAL010012779.1 coordinate 27,812, forward strand.
TTTAACTAGCATAGAATGTTGAACCTAGGTACCGGGTCTTAAGGGGCCTCATATGACTGTGTCTCTCCTACCAGCGCTCCCCTCTCAGATGCCCCTGGACCCCCCGATCAGGCAGCCCTCCCCCACCCGTGGCCAAGGTAAAAAGGGGACCATCTGGGCTTCTCTCCTACTGCCTCGCTTAACCATCCTGGCTCCAGCTTTCCTTGCCCCCCGGGACTCCCCTGTTGAGCTTGGGGACCTAAAGAACTCAACCCTACAGAGCTGCAGTGACCCCTGGTGTGCCCCCGAGCCCTTGATCCCCTTTCTGCCGTCTCTCGGGGGGGGGGCCCCCCCCTGTTGGGGGAGCCTGGAGCAGGACCCTCACGGCAGACCCCGGCCTTCAAGTGACGTGGGCTTTTCCCCCTCCCCCCGGGACTGTGGAGCCCCCCCCAGGGAAGCGGACCAGCCCCCCCGGGCCCGCTGGATCTCCCCCCCTTGCTGCAGCTGGGCCCCGACTGTATTCTACTTCGTGGTCCAGGGGCTCTTCCTGGATGCCCATCTGTGTGGGGGGTAGTACTGTCCTTCTCTTCCCAGAGTTCCACCCATCACTTGTAGCCCCCCAAACTCTGTTTCACTAAGTCTTACTCAGGAGGGGTCGTTTAGGTTTTAAAAAATTTGGCCCAGCCCACTGCATCACCCTGTTAGTTCTCTGTGCAGGGGCCCCCGGGGCACGCACCCCCCTCTCATCCACCCCCCCTGGGCGCCAGGACCCCTTCGTGTTGCCCAGACTGGCCCTTTAAACCCAAACCCTGTGACACTTGTGACCTTAAAACAACTATCCGAACTTGTAGAGGCAAGATATCGTTCTATGACCGTGACTGCTCGAGGAACACAGAAAGATTTTGCCCAGCCCGCTCGAACTTCTGCAACGTGAGCAAATTTAAACCCGTCCAGCAAGCTCAAGAGTCATTTTCCCAAAACCCTGTCTGCCTTACAGGGGGGGTAGTGCAACAGCACACTGTAAATTTGGGTTCCTTTTCGCTATCGGACGATGTTTAAAATAGGGGGACGCAATAATCTCCGGATTCAGGTTTCCCTGAAAACGGTCCTTCCTCCCAATCTTTATTTCACTGTTTCAGCTAAAATTTTAACGACTTACTGGGCCGTCCCCCAAACGCTCACATTGAAATTTGGGTAGAGTCCCTAAGGCCTTACGCCCCCCCCAGTCAGAATGACCAGCCCCTCGGGGGTGATCTGCCCTGTCCACTTTTTTTTGCTTAAAGAAAAATCAGACTCGAGGGGGGGAATGGTCGGTCCCAGTTTTAAGGGTGTCACCTTACAAATTTATCCCGGGCTTTTCCCGCCACATCTAGCCCAGAAGCTATGTTGCGACCCCATCCTCATGTGTTAAGGAGCAGAATTCGTTTAGATGGGGGTTTCCCCTTTGCCCCTTTTCACCCGGGTGGGGGACCCCATCCCATACTATAGTTCTTGAGGATTTTCCCCGCCTTTTTAAGGTTTGCGTATCTCGGATGTCCCCCCCGGACTGGCCTACTCTCTTCTCCCCCTTTTAAAAAGAAACCTCCAAACCGAAACCCGGCAAGAGACCACTCCCCCCCGATTGGGTCTCCCCCCAGAAAGGTCCCGCAACAGAGACCCCCTTCAGCCAAAACTTTCTTGTTGTCGGTCCCGTCCCGCCCAGGACTCGGCGGTTATTACCTGGCGCTCCCTTTCAGATTGTTTTGATCTTGCATCTTGAGTGGCCTGGTTTATATGGTCCCTTGGGGCTTTTTTTCCCTTATGCCTGTTGGTTTTTATACGTCGGCCTTTTTGGGCCCCATTGTTACCTTTTTTTTGGGGTGACCACTCTTTGACATGTTTATTGAATTTGTATTCATTTATTAGCCTGGTTTCTTTTTCCAGTTCATAACTATTTCTCATTCTGCTGACGGAGCTATCTCTGAACTATGCCTGTCTTCCACGTTCCCCACGTAGTTTGGGATCCCCTCCTAGCCGATTTTTGGCTTGAGGGTCTCCCCGATTCACAGATACTAGAACGGTTCTTTATGCAGAGGTTCTTTCCCTTTGTCTTTTCTGTTTTTTTTCTTTTTCTTTTTCTGTCCCTGTTCTTGTTTCTTTGTCCCCTCTCCCTCCCCTCCCCCCCTTTTCCGTCGGATCATGGAGGTCGGCAGCGAACACCAGCATTTTCTCCCCCCTGGTTAAATGGTGGACTTTAATATTGCCTCTCTCAACGCTAAGGGTTTGAACACCCCAGCGAAATGCTCCCAACTCCTCTATCATTTCCATAAGAAGCGGGTCCATGTAGAATGTTTTCAGGAGACCCACTTTAAATCCTCCCAGGCCCCTGCCATTAAAAACAGGTATCATACCGAATGGGTTTGCGCCAACTATTCCCTCTCGAAGAGTAGGGGCGTAGCCATCACTCTCCACAAGTGCTTGCCGCACCAGGTTCTGGACTGTCATAGATTCTGAAGCTAGATATATCATCCTGGTCCTATCGATTAGAGGCCTCATGTTCACCATAGTCAATGTTTACGCCCCTAACCAGGGTCAGGTTCCGTTTCTTCTGGCAGTCCTGGACGTATTGGACGCCCGGGCGAGGGGGACTATTATTTTTGGTGGGGATTTTAACTTGACTCTCGACCCAACTCTGGATAACTTCTCGGGGGCGGAACACCCCCCTCCCGTATTTCGGCCATCAAACGGGTGAAGAGGGCCCTTCTTCGCTTTCAGCTTAGCAATATTAGTGGCGCCTTCAACATCCTTTGGACCAGGATTATAGCTTCTACTTCATACCTCACAATACATATAGTCGTATTGACTATCTCCTAATCCAACATGGAGCCCTCTCATGGTTGTGGCATACTTCCATTGGCAATGTGATCTGGTCGGATCATGCACCTGTCTATGCGTCATTCTGTCTCCCGTCCTCGGTTGCTCAGCACAGAACCTGGAGACTTAATGAATCCTTACTGACTGACTCGGTCTGTTTAGCCGACCTTCGTCAGACTATCGACCATTTCGTCCTCGACCATGAGAGGGACACGACTGCTCCTACGATAAAATGGGAGGCTCTGAAATGCGTTTTAAGGGGCATCCTCATCAAGCATGGGAGTCGTCTGAAGAGGGTGAGGGCCGCCGCTGTCGCAAAGGCCCTACAAACAGTTGCATCATTGGAAACCCTCCATAAGCAGGCCCTCTCCCCATCCGTCCTTCAGGAGTTACTCCTGGCCCGCCTTGAGGTGCGTCGCCTCTTCGAGGCCTCGTGGGGTAGACTGCTACAAGTTTGTCGCAGTAGATTCTACGAGTTTGGAAATAAGAGTGGCCGTCTCTTGGCTAGGGCTTCCAGGGACCGAATGACTTCCTCTTTTGTCCCTTGCATTAGAACCTCTGCAGGTAAATTGGTCCATAGTACGTCTGATATAGCTCGGGAATTCAATTCGTATTCCTCTAAGCTGTATCAGTTAGCGCCTCGCTCCCCACTTCCTTCCCCTGCCAATCGGACACCCCTTTCCCCCTTCATGACACTACCTGACGATGCGATTCAGGACTTGGAGGCCCCTTTTTCGTCTGAGGAGATTAAACTGGTGATGGAGGGTCTTCCGGGTGGAAAGAGCCCCGGTCCGGATGGCTTTACGGCACAATTTTTCAAGACTTTGTTGCCATCCCTCTCCCCCATCCTACTAACCACTTTTAATGCCATTTCGGCCACTACTCCTATTCCTTCGACCCTCTCTGGGGCACATATCACCGTGATCCCCAAGAAGGGCAAGGACCCCCAGCTATGTGGAAATTATAGGCCCATCTCCCTCCTGAATGTGGACCTGAAGATATATGCTAAATTGTTAGCGAATCGCCTTAATCCCTTTTTACCTACATTGATACACCCGGACCAGGTTGGTTTTGTCCCTGGCAGGGAGGCTCGGGACAACACGCTCAAGTCTCTGGATGTAATTCAGTATGCACGCTCTCATAAGGTCCCCTTGATGATCCTGTCGCTTGATGCTGAAAAAGCTTTTGACAGGATCTCTTGGGACTCTCTTGCATCCACTCTTGCCCGTGTTGGCCTGGGGTCCCTTTTTTCTCGGGCCCAAAATCATGGCTCTATACAAGAACCGTCCCCCTAGGGGGAGAGTCAATGGAACTTTATCTGACCCCCTTCTCCATTCGTAACGGCACTAGACAGGGGTGCCCGCTGTCCCCGTTACTCTATGTCCTAGTTATGGAACACCTACTGGAAGCCATACGTTCTAACCCGGATATCAAGGGCATCACAATCGGTGGTCGTGAATTTAAATGTTCGGCTTTTGCCGATGACCTTTTGATCTATATCACCGATCCTCTCATATCTCTTCCTTCCCTGATGTCCGAGCTACAACAATTTAGTGCCTGGTCGAACTACAAAATCAACTATACGAAATCCGAGGCCTTAAACATCACGATAGACCCAGCCATCATAGATGCCCTTAAGGGGAACTTTTCCTTTTCCTGGCCTGCCTCGGGTATCTCCTATTTGGGGATTTTTATCCCCGCTGACCCCTCTAGATTATATGAGACGAATTTTCCACCGTTGCTTTCCAAGGTTTCCCACCTACTGAAGACCTGGTCCCAGCGGGACTTCTCATGGTTCGGCAGAATGAACATATTGAAGATGTCCATTGTTCCTAAATTCCTATACCTCCTTCAGACGATCCCATCTTTATTCCCAATACCTTCTGGATTAAGGTTAATCGCGCTTTTATTGATTTTATTTGGCTTTCTCGCCGCCCCAGAATTAGTCGTAACTTACTTTCTAAGCCTAAAACCTCTGGTGGGGTGGGTCTTCCTGACTGCCGGCTCTATTATCTGGTGGAGGCTTACGCTAGGTTTGTGGACTTGATCCACAGCTCGCAGGGAAGGTTATGGGTTCACATTGCTCAAGCCCTCTGTCCCCAGTCCCTGGTGTCCCTTCCATGGGCCCCTGAGAGCTCTTTTTCAATGACCGCGATGTCCTTTAGTATGACCCATACCTTACTGATCATCCGTAGGGCTAAAAAGTCTGAGGCCCTCTTAGATTTAAAAGGCCCCTTGTTCCCAGTCTCTGATAATCATTTATTTCCGACTGGATCCTCCCGGAATTCGTTTCTGGGGCGCTCTAGAAAATGCCCTCCCTCTCCTCCCTTTTCACAAAGGGGTTAAACTTCTCCCCCTTTTTTCGGGGGCTAGTACAGGATAGCTGCCGGGGACTTCTAGGAATTTATTTTGAAAAGTTTCAATTGCGGCTTTTTTCATTTCTGTTATTAAAAAGAAAACTTCGATAGGGCCCTTAACCCCCCGATGGAAAGTTATGCCCCTTTTCCTCCCTCGGCCCCTAGACCCCTTAAACTCTAGATCTATTTTTTGGCTCCTTTTCCCCCTGTTGGTCCATTTCTTCCTTCTTTTTGTGCGGTTGGGGAAAGGGGACCCTTCCAGAATTTTCACTACGGACCAATGGAAGAAATGTTTTCCCTTCACCCAAAAAACCCGGTTTTTTTGTTTAGAAAGTCCCAGGAGACAAGGTTAAAAAAACCCTTCCCCAGGGGTATGGGGGTGCTGGAAATCCTACAAAAAAAGGGTTTCCCTTTCTGCCCCGGGGAAACATGCTGGCGTTGAAACCCAGGACCCCCGGGCCCAAAAAGGGTCCATATATGGGGGGGGATGGTGGTTTATCGGGGGGGGTTTCTGGGCAATCGTTACAGGGGGCCATCGCTGACTGCTGACCCTTGGGGCCCTATCTTTTGTTTATTTTTTCGATTTCCCCCAAGCTATTTATAAAGAAGTCTCTTTTTTAGGACATCTATTCAGGCGGCAAAAATATTATCTGTGTCTCCAACGATGAACTGATTGAATGACCGTGAGGTCCCCAACATAAGGGCTGAGTATTGTTTTCAAAAATTAAAATGCCCCTTTAAACGGTTTTTGCTGTATAATGCGGTAAAATTTCCTGAAAAAGGGAATGCTTTTTATTTAAAATGAAAAAAGGGTATAAAATTTAAGAAAAACCCCCCCATTATTGTTTTAATTGGCAAAAACTTTTATACCTAGGCATTTGGCGCCAACTTCGGCCCCCCCCTGTTTGTGAGGGGTTTGAAGGGGTTTCCCTTCCTTATGTATGGGGAATTGTTTAATACACTCACATGATGATGCTCCCAAAGGTTTTTGGGGCACCTGGATTTCCAATGGGTCCTTTTTTCAGACTTCGCAGGCCTTTAAAGCCCTTTCGGGTTTTAAAGTGGGAGTAAGGGAATGAGGGGCCTCTTTTGGGTTTTTCCCCTTGGGGGTTAACCCTTGTTTTCCCTTTCTGGGAGTATTAAAATCTAAAGAAATTCACTGCCGTTCTCCCCCCTCGTGATCCATGGCCCTGTTGGGTCTTCCTCCCCTACTCTTCCCCCTCCCTTCTTTTTTTTCTCTATCTTCTTTTTTTTCTCTTTGTTATTTTCTTGACCTGGTTGTACTATTAGGCTAGGTTCACCGGTGTTTTTTGCGGGGCCCGGGTTAAATTTTTCCCCCCCCCGCAATTACCCCGGGGGTGACCGAGGGCGGGGTGGGAGGGGGGGACTGTTTAGGGGGGGCCGGCATTTTCGCCGGGGCCCTTTAAGACTTAAAATTGCTAGCGGCGCGTATTTCCCCAATTTTAGAAATTTCACAAGTAAAATTTTTTCTCCCCGCCCGGGGGGCCTTCCCCGGGGGCGGGGAGAGGAGGCGTTATCCTTTTAGTTTCTATGAGACCTGGGGTTTAAACCGTAATGAATGGGCCGTTTTGGGCCCGTAATGGGCGCACCCCCGGGCGAAAATTACGGCCCAAAATAGGGCCCCCAAATTTTTAACCGTGGGGAACAGGGGCCTTCACCTCACAGTCCAAAATGGATCTCCCATTGTCTGCTTTAATTTTTTTCTTTTTTTTCTTCTCATTAACAGACATGCATTTTTTTGGTTTTTTTCCCTTTCATAAATTTGTACCTCCTTATGGGCTGTGACTGTGAGATTTTGTTTTTGTCTTTGTTATAAGAAAATGTTTAATAAACACTAAAGTAAAAAAATAAAAAAAGAATGTTGAACCTAAAAAGCAACAAAATACTAAGGTTATAGAGATTCACTTTAAGGTCAGGGCTACATTAAACAGAACCAATCAGAAGTTCTCTTACTATATTTCATTAGCTATCATTAGTATCTTGTCACAATACTTATTACAGGATTACCTTTTCTATCATATTTATTGGTATAATCAGTCGGTGAGTAATACTGGCAAAATGAAACATATAAATGTAATAAATATTTATTTATAAATAAAAAGAGTAATCATATAAAAAAATAAGTAATATAAATGAAATTGTTTCATGTCTGACCTGACTCAAAATGGTGTTGTCCTAGGCATGCAACTATTTTTTCTTATTCCCTATGTGTATTTATCCCGGGGGGGAAAAAAGGGAAAATTTAAGTGATAAATTTGCCCAAAATTAAAATGTTTTTTAGAGCTAATGGGGATGATATTGGGACCCAAAACTTTTAAGGGGTTTAAAGCCCAGAACACTGAAATCCAAAGGTTTTTCCTGCCAAAAAGGGGATTAGACCAACATGGACAATCACATATATAAATATTTTTGCCTTTAACCCCCCCGAAAAACAAAAGTAAAATGCCCGTTATTTCCCAGGTCCCGTGGGGGTGAAGAAGGGGGCAGTGAGCCTGTAACCCTTCCCGTCCCTTTTGTTTTACCCCACTATTTTCTACAAAATTTATACCCTCAACTAAATAAAATTTTAAAAAACAGTGGGAAAAACTGGTTTTTCTCAGTTTGCTTAAAGGGGGGTGAAGAGCAGCTCAATTAAAAAAAAAAGAATGCATGGGGGGGGAAAGGTGAAACCCTTACAACCATGTGTGATACATTATGCCATCTGATGTGTTCCCCTTTAAAAGGATTAGAGACACGGCCCGGAACAAATTTCAATGGCCCAATTTTTCTCAACAAATTTAAATGTTTTTTCCCTTAAAATAAGATGCCTAATTTTATCCCGTCCACTGTTGAAATAGCTTTCAAATCCCTCTCGTTTTTGTACTAAAAAATATCAGGGGATGGTTAAAGTCCCTCTATGAAAAACCAATAAAAAGGCCCCTAGGATAATAAAAAAAGGGGCCAAAATTGTTTCATTACACAGTTTCGAATACCATTTGCTGAGAGAAAGAATAACTTACCTTATTGAAAGCATTCAGGCCATATATTTTCTCTTAAAACACATACATTATCCACATGCTATATTACCACACGTATTCCCTATTCTAAAAATAAATACAGCGTACATGTGTTTATTTAATATTACATTGCTGGTTTTAACGTTTTCCTGTATTTAAAATTCACAAAGGACTCTCACTAACCCCTATGATGTAAAGCTGATATTTAAAAGGAAGAGTAAGCCAAATAATAAAGTACATTCTTTAGAGAAAAAAATGGCTCCTTGGGATTTACTTAAGATCCGTATGTCATGCATGTCATGTTATGTTTAATATTTACAACATTTTAATATGTTGCAGGCTCTTACCTACTGTATCAGAACAGGATTTATAGCGTAAGTACCAGTAGGGTCAATTATTTTCATGCTGCTCTCCTGTATCCCTGGCTGCCTCCTGCTTGTTTTATGTTGGACCTGTTCCACTTTATTATCCCGGTCATGCATGCGGCAGAGTTCATGGATTTCAACTTGCACTTTCTAAACTTGTTAAAGTAGACCAGTAAATGAATAAGTATCGGCAGAGCAGGCCAGACCTACCTCCAGTTATGCTGAGCTGGGGGAGCTGGAAGCCAAACGTCTACAATGATCTGATGGCTTATGTTTGTGTATAACTTGTGGTTTGCTGATAAAATGTGTGTTCCATTACCAGGTATCCCACAGTGTAACCGAGATGAACTTAGACCTTTGTGCTGGTTCTTTACATATTAATCTCTTCTTTTTCTGAGCCTTTACAGCATGATTAGGAGTTAGAGGTCTGTTACTGAACTAAACCTTCCATAATCCTAGGTAAGGTAACAATAGAACATGAGTTGGCAGGGATGTAACTTCAGGAATACTTCCAGCATAAACAGCAATTCCCTATTGTATTGTTATCAATGAAATAATTCCTACTGGCTGAGGGAATGCTCCTTTGTGAGAAAATATTAATTTCCCTTGTTACATCGAGATTACCCTTAGGCTATGTTCACACGGGTTAACTGCGGGACGTAATTACGCCCCGTAGTTACGCCGTGTGGCCGGGGGCGGGGCGGGGGAGCGGGGGGGAAAGGGGAGCAGGGGGCCGGCACCTCGCCGGGCCCCTAGAGAATCACTGTAGCGGCGCGTATAGCCGCTAGAAAGTGACATGTGAATTATCTCCCCCTTCGGCATTTCGCCGAGCAGGGAGAGGAGAGTAATCCTAGTTCTTATAGAAAATGTGGATTACCATAGTTACTGGGACGGATTCAGCCCGTAATTGGCGCACTCCGGCGCGTAATTACGGACTGAATAACGTCCCGCAGATGGTCGTGTGAACATGCCTTAGGGGCCGTTCACACGGCTTATTTCGGCGCGAATTGGCGCCGTACTGCACGCCGGATTTGCGCTGCAGTACGGCGCCAATCCGTCGCAGTCATTACGGTAATCACAGTTCTCATAGAGAACAGTGGATTCCGTCGCTCCTCCCCGCTCGGCGAATCCGCCGTGGGGGAAGAAACTGAACATGCACATTATCCAGGCGCAATACGCGCCGGGGTATAATGTAGTCTTTGGGCCGCGGGCCGCGCCCCACCCGCCCCTTATTCAAGCCGGAATTGCGAGCGCAATCCGGCTCGCAATTCCGGCTTGAATAAGCCGTGTGAACCGGGGCTTAGAAGGATATAGACCGTTGTTTGTGACAGTTTATTGTCTGCCATAATACAGTCTGTAGCCTTCTAAATGGTTGACAGAGAAACCATACAGAAACATCATCCATATAGGATTTGATGCAAATGTAATTTACCAACACCATGGCATGACATGATCATTTGTATACACAGAGTTATACAACATAAAACCATAGAAAACAGGAGTGCAGTAATATCTTACCTTAAGAGTCACGTCCTCAAATTGAACCACTCCCAAGGGCCACAATACACGTAAAGCTGTATTACCATCTGAGACACTGATAGCATATTAAAAGTATATGCCATAAATGTCTAGTAGGTGCAGATTCCACTGATTCCCACCCATCAGGAGAATGAGAGTCCACTTCTCCCCCATTTGGGACTCAAAAGAATAGGAGACCATGGGTATATATGGCTGTCTAAAATGTAGAACATGGGAGTTGCAGAAACATCTTAGCGTTTCACAGCTTCCATAAACTACAACTGAAAAAGTCGCATACATGGATAACCATCTTTCCACTCATCTTTTGATTTCTGGATTGTTTAACAGGGATCAAGGGACTCCATTCTCTCAAAATGGCTACACAGTGGACCACCCCTCTTCTGTAGAGACTACATGTGAACGCTCACCACACACAGCCAAGCATGCTTGAGAGACAAACAGAATTACATGGTGGGCCACATGTGGGCCCCAGACATAGGTTGTGCACCCCTGCTATATGTAAGCTACAAAGAGCACAATTAGAATGAGCAATTTAGTAACCATCATCTATAATGAGCATGTTGGTGACCGTTATGTAATATAAAGTACTGTTGGCACATAGAAGTAATCTTAGCAGCTAGTACCAACACCAACCTGATATCTAGTCGCTTTCCAGTATAGAAATTCTTTGTGATTCATGATCCTGGCAACATTTACTCCCAATAAATCTATGTGGTGTACACGAATGCTACTTCTACTGAGCAATGAAAGATAGTTGGCTGCGGGACACCTCCCAACCCACTGATCCCCAGTAAATGTAATACTCCACGCAAAATATACAATTTGACCCATACTCTCTGTGGCTTCACTCTGCCGATGCAGATACATTATTTATTACGGATATGATTTACGATTGGGCATAAAAACCTTATGTACCATCATCACTCAATTTTTGTGGATAAATTAGAAAAAATAAAACATCCCAGCTTTACTGTTCGGTGGCATACAGCTGGTCATAGGCACCATGAAAGTTTAATGACAGAGATGTTAATGCAATTTTTAGAATGGATCAGACTTGGACTAACCCACAAGAAAGCAGGGCAAACCCTGGTAGGCCTCTGGACATGTTGGGCTGGGTCTGCGTCTCAGGGAAAAGGCAGAGAAAAAGAGGGAGAAAGCAAGAGTCATGTACAGTTGTGCAGTCATGTACAATAGCTGTAGGGTGGGCCCAAAAAATCAACTCCACTGATAGGCCCCAAGAATCAACTCTACTGATGGACCCCAAAACTCAACTCCACTAATGGGCCCCAGAAATCAACTCTGTTGGTGGGCGCCAAGAATCAACTCCACTGGTGGACCCCAGAAATTAACTCCACTGGTGTGCCCCAAGAATCAGTTCCACTAATGGGCCCCAGAAATCAACTCCACTGATGGGCCCCAATAATCAACTCCACTGGTGGGTCCCAGAAATTAACTCCACTGGAGGGCCCTCAAAAATCAACTCAACAAATGGGCCACAGAAATCAACTATACTGGTGGGCCCCAGGAATCAACTCCACTGGTGGGCCTCAGGCACCCCAGGCTGATACTGGAATGGATATCCAAATAGGTACATGCTTTGCTATACTGTGTGACCTGTGTATGTGACACCTAGGAACTAAACAGAACCACCTGCTAGCCAGTGGGTGGGTAATATATAAAAACAAATATGTTATTTTAATATGGACTGCATGAAATTTCATAGATTAAAAGGAACATAACATAATGTAAATGTTTTCAAGGTAAATCCTCTCTAAGTAAGTTACACTGTGGCATAAAACAACACCAGATGTATAAAACAAATAAACTACTCCAAAACTTGTTTTCGGTGGATTTTATTTTATATGTTTTACTATTAACAACCCAGATTCCCCATATGTAAACTTCTACGTGTTGCTCACATGTGCACTTGCCATATTCCATACAGATGCCATTTGCTTCATTTTTAATACTTACATATGACATCATTTGCTGGTTTTGTGTTTTAAAGAAATATTCCAGTAAAATATCACTCGCTTTGCAGAGACAAAAACACACTTTTTGGACCCAATTCTATTCTGGTTATGTTTGTGTATTCTCCTCATAATTAGGTGTGAGATACTAATAAAAGAACCACTGTGGATCATACCAACATACATGTCACAGCCAAAAAAATTCCATGGCACAGCTTCAAAATGAACCAGCCCAGGTGCACCGTGAATGAAAAGGTCATTTGAAATCTGGAAAATGTTCTTTTTTTTGCCTGTGGCTGTCCACTACACTGTGCCCCGAAGCTGAAAGGTGATTTCTAGATGAATTTCTTTTCAGCTCACTTTGCTAATGGGGTTGCCTCACTATAAAAATTAGCTTTCAACATGCAGGTAACAGTAAATGAAGACATTTTCCAAATAGATTACTTTGTTTATTTTTCTTTGTAGAGGAGATAAGTCATTTTATCCGCTCTGAGTGCAAGCAGGTTTCTGTAGGTTACCGACCTGCTCTTCCCTGCTCTCCCATGCTCTGCCATTCTCTGCCCTGTTCCCAAATGCTGTTTGTCTTATCTGATAGCAAGGATGAAGTCAGTGTTGGACTGGAGGGCCTGGTGCTCACAGGGAAGTTTGTCTTGGGGGCCCACCCACAGCTACTGTACATGAAAATATTACCTGTTAATGTTTAGGCCTCATATAAATGTGCATTTTACCACACAATACAGTGTGCAAAACAGAACTGTATTGTGCAGTACGCAACGCTAAGGGAGACATGTATCTGTCTGTCTCACACATCAGTCTCACATGTCTGTCTGTCTCACACATTTGTCATAGTCTAACATATCATAGATAGACACATAGCTGAGTGGCTCCATCCATATCCCCCTCCACCTCCCACCCATTCACATACAATATCCGCCTATAGGTTTCCCTTGGTCACGCATCTTGCCACTTTCTAAAATAAACAACACTATGAATACAATCAAGAAAGTTAAAGTGAAACCCACCAATCACAGGATGACCGATACAACACAGAAGCAGAATAACCTCTGACATCCAGGGACTCACAGAAGTCTTTTTCTTCTCTCATAAGTTGTTCTCGTTCCGTTTTCTTCTCCATCCGCTTCAGACCGCCATGATGACTTCTCCCAGCCCACCATTAAGTAGGTAGGTATATAGACCCACAGTAGGTAGGTGTAGTAACCCCTGTATGTAAATAGATATATATGCCCCCTGTAGGTGGATAGGTAGGTATACAGCCTCCATGTAGATGATAGGTAATGCCCCCTGTAGGTAAGTATATAGCCCCTAGAAGGTAGGTACACAACTTCCTGTAGGTATACAGCCCCCTGAAGATAGGTAGACAGCTCCTTGTAGATGGTAGGTATAAATGCCATCTATAGGTAGTTAAGTATATAAGCCTCCTGTAGATAAGTTGCTATATATGCTCCCAGTAAGTAGGTAGGTATACAGCCCCCTGTAGATAGGTAGGTAGGTACATATATCCTCTGTAGTTAGATAGGTAGGTATAGAGCTCCCTGTAGATAAGTATATATACAGCCACCTGCAGGTATATATACACAGCACTCTGTAAGTATATAGCCTTCTGTAGATAGGTAAGTATACAGCCACCTGTAGGTATATATACATCCTCCTGTAGGTATATAGCCTTCTGTAGATAGGCATATATCCCCCTATAGACATATATACAGTTCCCTGTAGATAGGTAGGTATAAATACCCTCTGTAGTTAGATAGGTAGGTATAGAGCCCCCTGTATGTATACATCCCCCCTGTAGATAGGTAGGTACATACAGTGTCGGACTGGGGGGTCTGGGGCCCACAGGGGAGTTGATCTTGGGGGGCCCACCCTACTGTACATGAAAATATTACCGGCCTCTCGGACATAAATGCGCCCTTTTTTACCACATAATCCCAGTGTGAAAAACAGAACTGTATTGTGTAGTACAATAGCAAGTAGCCCAACGCTGTCAGTCTAACATTATCAATAGACCCACCATCCCCCCCTAAGTACCCCCTCCCATAATCCCCCCTCCACCCACAACATAAAACCCCCACCACCCACATACAATATCCCCCTCCACCCACATAACAATATCCCCCTCCACCCACATACAATATCCCCCTCCACCCACTAAAATATCCCCTCCACCCACATACAATATCCCCCCCCCTCACACCCACCAATACACCCCCTAATACCCCCTCCACCCCATACAATTTCCATCCCCTCCCCCCACATACAATACCCCCTTCCCCAATCTCCCCACGTTTCCCCTTGGGTCACGCCACTCCCCACCTTCTAAAATAAACACCAGCAAGAAAAAGTGAAAACTCCTATCATAGGGTCAGGCGTTCCCTCACACTTACAATCAGGGACACATGAACACTGCCACTATACTAACGCCGATATAACCTCCAACACCACCATATAGAGACCACATAGAGGTCAGACACCAGCTCAGGTATAACCTACAACACTGCCATATAGAGACCACATAGAGATCAGACACCAGCTCAGGTCACATCACATTACAATATAAAAAATAATCCCTAAATGAGGACTCACCGGAGACGTCTTGACTGAGGAGTCGTTCTCTTCTCTTGTGTCTTTTTTTCCCTTCTCTTCTGCATCCGTTCCACACCGCCATGATGACTTGTCCGGCCACAACTCATCCCTGCAGAATTTACACACAAATATCTTAAAATCCTCAATTTTCCAGCACCCTTTTACCCTTTCCCCAAACCACTGTACAAACTATCCAGGGTGGGAGAGGGTACAAGCCTAGTATCCTAAGGGGTTGGAGGGGGGGGAAAGGGCCCCAGGTAACTAGATAGGCCTTCTTTAGGTAGGTATGCCCTTGCTGGATAAGTTGGTAGGCCACCCCCAGGTTGGTTGGGGGGTTCCTAGCCATGGGTGGGTAGGTATAATAGCCCCCAGGTAGATAAGCAGGCTAAAAGTTAGGAAAGTAGATAGGCTACAGATAGGTTGGTGGCCCCCAGTTAGGTAGGCTGTAGGTAGGTTTTGGTGAGTCCTATTAGTTAGGCTGTGGGTTTGGTGGTTTCCCCAGTAAGGTAAGCTGAGGTAGTTAGGGTCCCCTTTATATAGGCTGCAAGCAGTTAGGACCCCCTTTAGGTAGTATACAGGAAGTTAGGGGTTCCTTTAGGTACTATACAGTTAGGGGTCTCCTTTAGGTAGTATACAGGTAGTTAGGGGCCTTCTTTAGGTAGGGTGCAGGAAATCAGGGCCCCCCTTTAGCTACTGTGTAGGTGTCAAGCCCCCTTAGTATTTAGGTAGCCAGGGCCCCCTTTAGTAGATAGGCCCCCCTGTAGGTAGTTAGGGCCCCTTTTTAGTCAGGGCCCCCTTAGATTGCCAGGGCCCCCCCATGTGGTGGCAAGGACCCCCCCCCCCCTTTTTTTTTTTTTGTGGGGAGTTTCCAGGGCCGGCCCTTAGTTTAATTTTTAGCCAGGCCCCCCTGTAAGGGGTAGCCAGGGGGCCCCCTGTAGCCCGGGCCCCCCTTTGGGTAGTAGAGGGCCCCCCCAATTTTTTAGGTAGCCCGGGCCCCCAAGTTAGTTTAGCCAGGCCCCCTTTTTTTAGCCAGGGCCCCTATAGGGGCCCCAAAAGGGGCCCACTTGTAGCCCGGGCCCCCCTTGTAGCCCGGGCCCCCTTTGTAGCCCGGCCCCCTTTTGTAGCCAGGGCCCCCCTAGTAGCCAGGGCCCCCTTTTTGTAGCCAGGCCCTTTTTTGTAGTCAGGGCCCCCTTAGTAGCCCGGGCCCCCCCCCCCTGTAGTAGTCAGGGCCCCCTTTGGTAGCCAAGGGCCCGGACCCCCCTTTTACCAGGGCCCCCCATTTGTGTCAGGGCCCCCTTTTACGTTAGGTCCCGGGGCCCCCTTGTAGCAGGCCCCCTATAGCCAGGGCCCCCCTTTTTTAGCCCCGGCCCCCCTAGTAGTTTAGGGCCCCCTTTTTTAGCCAGGGCCCCCTTTTTAGCCAGCCCCCAAAGGGCCCCTTTGTAGCCAGGCCCCCTTTTGGTAGCCAGCCCCTCTTGTAGCCCGGGGCCCCCTGTAGTAGCCAGGGGCCCCCCTTTTTTAGGATAGCGGGCCCCCTGTAGGGATCAGGGCCCCCCTATAGGGACCGGGCCCCCTTGTAGAGGCCCCCATGTAGGGTTTTTTTTGCCGGGCCCCCCTTAGTTTGCCCGGGCCCCCCTGTAGTCAGGGCCCCCTTATAGGGCCCTAGCCAGGGCCCCCTTTTAGGTACCCCAGCAGGGCCCCTTTGTAGCCAGGCCCCCTAGTAGTCAGGGCCCCCTAGTAGCCCGGGCCCCCCCAGTAGTCAGGGCCCCTTTTGTAAACCAGGGGCCCCCTTTTGTCAGCCCCCAGGGCCCCCCTAGTAGCCAGGACCCCTTTGTGTCGCCAGGACCCCTTTTTGTAGCCTGGCCCCCCTTGTAGCCAGGACCCCCTTTTGTTGCCAGGACCCCCTAGTAGTCAAGGCCCCCCTCTAGTAGTCAGGGCCCCCTCTAGTAGTCAGGGCCCCTTCTAGTATCAGGGCCCCCCTTGTAGCCAGGACCCCCCTATAAATCAGGGCCCCCCTTGTAGCCAGGCCCCCCTCTAGTAGTCAGGGCTCCCTCTAGTAGTCAGGGCCCCCCCTAGTAGTCAGGGCCCCCCTTTTTGTAGCCAGGCCCCTCCTCTAGTAGTCAGGGCCCCCCTTTTTGTAGCCAGGGCCCCCCTTGTAGCCATGGCCCCCCTAGTAGTCAGGGCCCCTGTGGGTAGTTTAAAAAAAATAAAACAACAAACAGCCCCTTACCTTGCTCCGGCTTTTCCCGCTTCCGGGCCGCTCCGACTGCCGCAGCGCTGTACTGCCGCCCTGCATAGGCGGCGCGGTGAAGTGACGTCACCGCGCCGCCTACGTCAGCAGTAGGGTGTCCGGCGCAGTGAGAGGTCTGAAGTTGACCCAGGTGAGAGATAATATAGAGTAGGACCACCCAACTGAGATCCCATTGTAAGCCGGGGGTGGCTTGAGCATTTTTTGGCCAAAAACATGCGGACCAAGAATCTCAAAGTTTTTTTCAATATTGTAATAGATAAAAAAACTCCTTTGGAGATTTCCATGTGTTTTTTGCCCTTTTTGAAATGGTGTGCCACTGGTATTGGACTGTGGACTATGTATATGTGCCGCACCATGCCAGTGGCACCCAGGTTCGCAGTGTTTTTTTCAGAAATGTTTTTCTGTGCAGGACTTATACGTTGTATTTGGCACATATTTGCTTTAAAAATAATAAGGAGAAGTAGATACCCCCATTTTGGTTTCCTGCACCGCCCCCCCCCCCACAGGCTTTATATCAATGCACTATGCTTTGAGAGGTTGGTGCTTTTTTATTTTTCTCTCTGCATTTTTGGGGGCCTTTGGCACAGTGAGAGGTCTGAAGTTGACCCAGGTGAGAGATAATATATAGTAGGACCAACCAACTGAGATCCCTGTAAGCCGGGGGTGACTTTAGCATTTTTTGGCCAAAAACATGCGGACCAAGAATCTCAAAGTTTTTTCATATATTGTAGATAGCATAAAATGCTCCTTTGGAGATTTCCATGTGTTTTATCACACAGGTTGGCACACAGAACTGCTGGCAGCTTGAGTGTTATCTGATCTAAGAAACAAAGGAGAGTAATTACTTTTGTCTACTTTAGCTCTGAAGCTTTTCTGGACTTTAGATAAACATATTCTGCTCTCATGTCAGAGTAATTAGCAAACTTTTGAATATGGAGCTGATATGTTTATCACCCACAACCTGACCTGGAAGAGACAGGATGCATGAATAAAAGCTGCTTTTGGCACTGTGAAACAATGTGGTGAGACAACCCCTTTAAGGAATTCCCGATATTTCTCTTATATGTTTCCTTACACCTTGCAAGCCCTGAGGATAACCTCTAAACAGCTAATCTGGTTTCAGAAAATAAATGTATGTAGAATCTATCTATGTAGAATGAAAAGTTATAGAATTTTCCAATATATGTTGTATCATTTTCTCACTGTTTTCAAGATCTCTACTTGATATCGTTCATAAGGAACCTCTATATTGCCCTGGTCATGTGAAAGCAAGTACAGGGGAATGTTCTATACCGGTAATCAGTCCTCCAACATTCTGTGGATCATGTGAAAAGGAAAAAATTGTATTCACTGGAAGAAGTCAATAAAGGGTCCTCTGAATAACAGCCATTAGAGGCTTGGAAAATTATGAAGAACTGATACAAAAAGCATATAGAAAATATTGGAATAATTATATAATCTTTAATTCAGCAAAGAATAACCACTTTTCTCTGAAACCCTAAGACTGTTTTAACGTTCAGTTCTTAGAAGGTATTTTTATTAAGTCCAATACATTATTTGCTGCACGTTAATCACTATAAGTTATATCAGCATTAAGATGCAAAGAAGACAGAAAAGTTAGGAAATATAAATCAATAAGACATCAAATCTCTGGAGCAATTAAAGAGGACCCGTGACATTTCCTGACATGTCTGAGTAATTCCTTGTGTTCCCTGTGAAATCACTGGAATTCTAGAGCATCTTCTCTTACAACTCTGTGTTGTGCTGTTCCTCTGTTATCCCTTCTACAAAAGTACAACTAGATGTTACCAATAGAGATGAGCGAATTTCTCAAAAATTAGATTCGGTGACTTCGCCGAATTTCCCGACAAAAATAACTTCGTTTCGAATTACGTCGGGACGAATCACGTTAAAAAACAGCTATTTTCAGGCTGCACAGAGACTGCAGGGTGCTGTAGAACATTGTGCCATGCTTAAATATGCAGAGGGAGCTTGGTTTGGTCTTCATACAATGTTGTGTTTTAGTATGACACGCACATGACTGCCGCCGCTCTTAGAATCGCTTCACTATAAAATTCCCTGGGCACTTAAGAGGGCAAAACTGACCAAAAAACTGAAGTGGGAATGTAGCCTGATAAAGTCAAGGCAGTGAAAGCTGGACAAAATTAAGCTGAGGGCTCGGGTAGCACCAACAGTGACAGAGGTTGGAGTTGACGGCGGCAGCCACAGCAGCATGAGGACAGAGAGTGGCACAATGACATTCTGGAGGTGGCAAAAACAGGAGTAGGCCAAAGAATGGCACACTGACACAGTGTGGAGTTGACGCCATCAACAGCAGCAGCATGAGGTCAGGCAGTGGCACAATTACATTCTGGTGGTGGCAAAACAGTAGTAGGCCACAGAGTGGCACAATGACACAGTATGGAGGGCACGGCAGCAGCAGCATGAGGTCAGGCAGTGGCACAATGACATTCTAGAGGTGGCAAAAAAAGGAGTAGGCCACAGAGTGGCACAATGACAGAGTGTGTAGGTCATGGCAGCAGCCACAGCAGCAGCATGAGGTCAGACAGTGGCACAATGACATTCTGGAGGTGGCAAAACAGTAGTAGGCCACAGAGTGGCACAATGACACAGTGTGTAGGTCACGACAGCAGCAGCATGAGGTCAGGCAGTGGCACAATCACATTCTGGTGGTGGAAAAACAGTAGTAGGCCACAGAGTGGCACAATGACACTTTGTGGAGGGCACGGCAGCAGCAGCATGAGGTCAGGCAGTGGCAAAATGTCATTCTGGAGGTGGCAAAAACAGGAGTAGGCCACAGAGTTGCACAATGACAGAGAGTGGAGGTCACGGTAGCAGCAGCATGAGGTCAGGCAGTGGCACAATGACATTCTGGAGGTGGCAAAAACAGGAGTAGGCCACAGAGTAGCACAATGAAAGAGAGAGTGGAGGTCACGGTAGCAGCAGCATGAGGTTAGGCAGTGGCACAATGACATTCTGGAGGTGGCAAAACAGTAGTAGGCCACAGAGTGGCACAATGACACAGTGTGGAGGGCACGGGCAGCAGCAGCATGAGGTCAGGCAATGGCACAATGACACAGTGTGTAGGTGACCAGAGCAGCAACAACAGCAGCAGCAGCATGAGGTCAGAGAGTGGCACAATGACACAGTGTGGATGTCACGGCACCAGCAATAGCAGCAGCAGCATGAGGTCATAGAGTGGCACAATGACAGACTGTTGAGGTGGGTGGCAATACCAGTCCCTGGTAAAGATGGTGGTAGGCAGATGGAGAAACTGTTAGCAGATGTGTGGTATCAGGCGGGTGGCGGCATCAGAATAGTGGCTGAGGCAGGTAGTTTGCACCCAGACTGACGCCTAAGGCATTGGTGTGTGGAAACCCTGGCCGATCCACGCCTGATTCATCTTGACAAGGTCGTTGTTCCACTTTCCCGTGGACAAGCGGGTTCTCCTTGGGATAACGATGGCCCCCGCCGCACTGAACACCCGCTCTGATGCCACACTACTGGCCGGGCAGGACAGCTTCTCCACTGCAAACTGCTGCTGCTGGCGGCTGCCCTCCTCACTAGGCGGCTGAAGAAAGCTGCTCATCAGTGACTCCAGACTTAGGTTGCTGCTGATGGAGCTGGTACTGCTCCTACCCCCCCCACCTTCCCCCAGAAGCCGCGGCAGTAGTACGTGAGCGCTGAGGAACCCCCCGGTCAGACCTGTCAGAGGAGGGACGATGCCGCACATAGGCAGCGGCCAACTGACTACGGAGGATTTCCCTATAGTATTTGAGTTTGTCCTCCCTCTCAATAGCTGGGAAAAAGGCTCCCATTTTGGACCGGTAGCGAGGGCCAGAAGTCATCCCTCTGCCGGATGCTGACTATTCGGCTGTCACTAGCCAGGCAAATCAGCATGCTGCGGGCCATCTGCACAAGTGACTCCGAGGGGCTCCCTGCCTCCATCTCCACTGTATACTGACACGGTGCTTGCGGGTTCATTGCCTCATCTTCCTCATCTCCATCTACTTCCTCCAGCTGCTCCTGCTCCTCCTCTCTTGTCACCTGGGTAGAAAATCCACTAATTTCGCCAGACAATGCTTCTGCTCCAATGTCCTCCTCCTCCTCCATTTCAGTCCCCAGAGGACTCATGTGGCCGCGAGATGTAGTCGCCACATCTCCAGTCCCCTGCCCAGACAGATTTTTCAGCATCTGTTCCAGGACATGAAGCAGTGGAATGACGTTATTCATCCCGTAGTCCTGGCGACTGACAAATAACGGGGCCTCCTCGAATGGCCTCAACAAACGGCAGGTGTCACGCATGACCTGCCACTGGCTGACATCAAAGTTACACAGGGGAGTACTCCTGTCCCCCTGGATCATCAAAAAATCGTTAATGGCCTGTCTCTGTTCATACAGTCGGTCCAACATGTGCAGGCTGGAATTCCAACGGGTGGAAACTATCGCATATCAGAGTGTGTTGGGGGAGGCCGTTCTGCCGCTGCAACTCGAGGAGGGTGTTCCTGGCTTTGTACGAATGGATATAAAGTGCATGCAGTGTTTCCTGGCCATATTCAAAATCTTCTGAAGATCTGTGGAAGACTTCAGGAACCTTTTCACATACCAGATTGAACCTGTGCGCCATGCAGGGCGCATGGACCATCCCATCGGTGCAGCGCGGATACCATGTTCCTCCCTTTGTCCGTCACCATGGTTCCGATTTGCAGTTGGCGCGGAGAAAGCCACACATCGATTTCTTGCTGCATGACGCGGAGCAGTTCCTTCCTGTGTGACTTCGTTCGCCGAGGCAAGCCAGGTGTAGAACTGCGTGACACCGCTGTGCCCTACACATGTGTATGATGGAGCAGTACTTGTGGAGGCTGAGATGGTGGTGGTGGTGGAGGATGGAGGAGGCGGACATTGGGCGCAGGAGCGCGCAGTTTTACAACGTGGAGGAGGAAAGCGGCGTCTCCTGTCCAAGTTGTTTTTGTGCCTGTGAAGGAAGCACATTCCCAGTGGGCCGAAAAGGAATGTACTGGCCCTGACAGTAGTTACAGCTCCATACGTCTGCGCTGCCGTGCACCTTGGAACAAACCGATAAGCTCAAGGACTGGCCCACTTTCTGTTCTACATATTTATGAAGTGCTGGTACTGCCTTTTTGGAAAAAAACTCACAGACATAAATCTAATTTTGCCTATTTGGGTTAAATTTGTAGCAAAAATTCACAGTGAAGAAAAAAACCCAATTAAAAAATAACTTTTACTTGATATCCCTTAAAAGAATGCCCTCCAAAATGGAGGACCCACAGCAACAAAACACCAAAATTTGTTCTCCTAGAGAGGAAGAAATGCTGGTTCCTCTTAAATCTAAATATCCAATATAGTGGTACTGACCCAAGGGGTGAAAATTGCCCCCTCGGCGGAGTAGTCGCCCCAACAGGAGCGGCCCCACCTGTTGAGAGTGCACCCTAGGTCAGACCCTTAAACAGTTCCTAAAAGGATACCAGCAGGACTCCCATATGTGCTATAGACACTCTAGGAGAAACAATTCTATCCACATAAAATCACTTTTTAGTCACATGTACAAAACAAGAAAAAAAAAAAAAAAAAAACAACGTTCTGTTTCATAATTTATTCAGAAACCTGTGTAAATCCAAAACCCGGTGATGTGTTCACAATCACACAGGTTTTGGATTATGATACACGGAACGTTGTTTTTGTTTGTGGGTCTTAAACAAATCACACAGGTTTCTAAATCAATGATGAAAACAGAACGTTTGTTTTTTTTTTTTTTTTTTTTTCTTTCTTGTTTTTGTACATGTGACTAAAAAGAAGGGATTTTATGTGGATAGAATTTTTTTCCCTTTAGGTGTCTTAGCACATATGGGAGTCTGCTGGTACCCTTTTAGGAAACTGTTTAAGGGGTCTGACCTAGGGTGCACTCTCAATAGGTGGGGGGCCGTCTGTTGGGGCGACTACCTCCGGAGGGGGGGCAATTTACTGCCTTTTGGAAAAGAAATTACAGCTTGGAACTCTCATCTCGGCTCGGCACAAGCCATTAGTTCTCTGAATGGTGCAGAGTCCACCATTTGGAAAGGGAGGGATGCAGTACCAACAACTTGGACAGGGGCACGGTCAGCTGCTGCCCCTTAAAGTGGTTGGACGCATACTGTTGTCTCTTTGCAATCGCCTCGCTGAACGACTGCTGGCGCATGAGTAGCGAGGAGCAGGAGCATCTGGACCGGGAGATGATGTCAAAGAGAAACAGCTTACTTCTGCAGGGGGTGGTGGAGCCTTGATTGGCTGCAATGGCATGCGTGCCATGGCCGCTGCTGGTGTGTTGCTGCGCGGCAGGATGGACCACCACATCTGAGCCGTTTCTCCCAGGCCACCGGATGGTGACGCTGATGTGTTGAGCAGGGCCCGTGGTGCCAATGTTAGCTCCTGGCCACGCTTCACTTTCTGCCCACAGATTTACATATACCTATTCGGCTCCTCCGGTGTCTTAGCAAAGAACTGCCACCCGCCGAGTAGCTGACTTTACCGCAACGCTCCGCACTGAGTGACTACACCCCTGCCCGCCTCGCTGGCCCCTGTGCCGTACTTTCTTGGACTGCGAAGGGGGGTTTTCTACCCCGTGGCCGCTTGGCTCCCGACCTGACATGCTGTACCCCGCTGACTAACGGCTAACAACCCCCTTGCTGCCTGCGCCCCTTTCTGACACGCAAGCTGGCGCCCTCTTCTTTCCCGGACGATGATGAAGCCTTGCTTCACCCGGGTCCAAGTGCGGTCGGCTACTTCATCTCAATTTGTGTTTCATCGTCACTGCTGTCCTCATCACCGGTCTTGGTATGCAGAGGCTGACCTCACAACATGACCTCCATGCACTCTCCACATCTTACTTTGCCCTACTGCAAGGAGCAGGGGATATTGGCCCCCTTTATTCGCTGCCAAGGAGCTGCTGAGTGCCCTCCTCAAATTGTTCATTCCTCGCTATTAGTGGCGCTGAGCCAGACCACATAGTAGATCTCTGGCTGAGGGAACCGGGATGGGGGCAGAGGGGGTTGAAAGGGCAGGTGAGGGGCCTTTGACCCGCTCCCCGGGCCATGCAACTAGGGTTGTGGGCTGACGTTTCCCCCCGACTCTTGGCTGGGGGTTGTCAGAAAGTCATCTGGGAGGAAGTGGGATTTACTAGTAACCAATCAAGAACCTTGGGTTGCTAATCAGCACCCGGCCGCTAGATGACACCCGGGAGTTGTGGGCCCCACCGAGTGACCCCTGCTGCGACGTCCCTTGCTGTGTGCGACCTGGGCCTGCTCCAGGAATGTTTGTGCCACTGCCACTCGCAGGTGAAGAGCCTGCCACCTCTCTGTCTGACATACTGTTTGTTCTAAAATGTAAGACATGTTTGATGAAGATATCTGTTTTATGATAATTACACACCCTGTATTTGACTCCAAATGAACCCACTAAAGCTTGGGTAACCCTTTTGGACATAAACTGCGCTCCACAAATGGCCCGGAAAAATTTACTTGTATGTGTCGTTTAAAAAAATCTGTTATTTTATGAATGTAAAAACACAAAAAGGCTTAATTAATCTTCGGATTATGAATTATGCTACAGAATTTCTTCTGTGGCGGTGAAAAAAAGTTTCTTTTACTGAGTACAACCACAGAAAATACTTAGTTATTTCCCCTTTGGGTGTAAATTGTGCAAAAGAATTGAGCAGCCACAAACTACCCAGCTTTGTAGGGAGGTTACCCAAAGGCGTATTTTTTACGCTAACAACAAGAGAAAAAAAATTTTATTAACTTCGCTTGTGAATTATTGCTACAGGAAAATTTTATTTTTGGCGGGTGAAAGACGGTTTGTTGGAGTCACCACAGCAGAAAAAAAAAAGCTTAATTAACCTGGATGTAAATTGCGCCAAAGAAAGGGGCAGCCACAAACTACTAGCTTGTAGCGTGTTCAATGGCGTATTTTTTTCGCTACACAACAAGAGAAAAAATTTTATTTAACCTTCGCTTGTGAATTAAGTACAGGAAAATTTATTTTTTGGCGGTGAAAAAAGACGGTTTCTTGGAGTCACCACAGCAGAAAACAACGCTTAATTAACTCTGGATGTAAATTGGCAAAAAGAATTGAGCAGCCAAAAATGAAGTGGTATTTGTATTGTAAAAACGCTGTTTTTTTAAATGAATACAACAGGAACAGGCTTAGATCCCCTTGGATATTCAATGTGCTGTGAGCAGATAGCATTAAAATGTATATGTGGCTGCAGTGGAGCACACTGGACTTCAGATCCAATACCCAAAAAATCAGAAATAGAACATTAAGAGAAGCAGTCTCTGAGACAAGCTGAGACACCCCACAAATCGCTGTATAAAAATCAGTTCTTCAGTAAAGAGCTATTACAAGCGCCACAGCAGCACCTTCCTGATCAGTACAGTGAGAGCGGTATGAGCTCCCGCGTCGCGCCGGACTTTATTAGTGCGGTGACGTCACAGAATCCCGCCGGTCTCTGATTGGCTTCACCTCTGCACATGTCATGCAGGCTATGCCCTTCTTCCTCCCAGAGGTCTTTGCCCCATGTAACGCCATATGCTCGCAGACATTTTATCAATGAAAAGCACACTTTGTTCATCCGAAGTCCCCCAAGCTTCGACTTCGTTCAGAACCGAAGTTTTCCTGAAATTCTAAACGAATTCCACTTCGTTAGAATCAATTCGTCCATCTCTAGTTACCACACCAAATACCATACTTAAGGGTGCTTTCACACGGTGCATTTTTGGCACGTTTTTGATGCGTTTTTCAATGCATTTTTTGTGCAGGAAGGTACAGCAGTTAATGCTGTACATTGCTGCACAAAAATCGCGGCAAAAATCGCGGTAATTACGCACTGTGTGAAAGCACCCTAAATCTTTTAAATGCCTGATGTCTGCAACTATTGTCAAACTGTTGCAAATGCCTGAGGCAAACAGTCCCACTTAAAACAACCAAAGAATGCAATGCAAACCTGGAAACCTAGCCTTAAATTGTTTTATGTCACCTTATCACGAGCTTAGGATAATAGATAGCACTAGTGTTGGCAACATTGATCTTGACAAAGACCTTGGATCATCACTTGGCCATATAATCTTTATAGTGAAGCATGGTGGTAGGAGATAACTCAGTGGAGGTATTTTTGACTATTCAGGTACAGGATAGATTAAAGTACAGAGAGATCTTTGATGAAAACCTACTTTAGACAACCCTGGAACTTAGACACGGGTTAAGAGTTACCTTTTAATATGACTAAAATCCCTTAGAAACAATCCTAAAGAGACCTTAAAAATATCTGCAGATCTATGTTCTCAATCTAACCCAAAAAAGATCTAAAGATGCAATTGTTGCAAAACTTTCTTTAACACAGTACAGAGTAAAGGGTCTGAACACTTTGATTTATGGCATTTTAAGTTTTGTATTTTTAATAACTTTGCACAAATTTGTAATAACCTGATTTCATTTTGTTATTCCGGAGTATTATGCCTACACAGAAGAGAAAAAAATAATATCCATTTTAGAATTCAGCTGTCTTGTGATAAATTAT
Organism: Phyllomedusa bahiana; assembly: GCA_025379985.1. Lineage (NCBI taxonomy): Eukaryota > Metazoa > Chordata > Amphibia > Anura > Hylidae > Phyllomedusa > Phyllomedusa bahiana. The sequence goes on from JAODAL010012779.1 coordinate 54,336, forward strand.
TGAAAAACATAGGGGTGTAAAAACTTTCTAAAGGCATTGTATAAGGACAGGTATGCTTAAAGATATAGTCACAAATGTAAAGATTTTAACTGATTTCAGAATACTCCATTCATTTAACGCCGTATTTATTTGATGTGAAGTTTTTAGATTAGCTCTCACCCCGTTACTGGCCAGTGCACAGGGAAGCAATCCTGAGACAAAGTAGTGAAATAGACTGCACTTCTCACAGAGGCCTTCGAGTGAGGTCCTCTTGTAAAGAAGCTGATGTGTTCACTAGCCATGAAAGCTATCTTTAATTGAGGCATAATGGTTTTGAAAGCAATTATCCTATTTGTTGAGCATGTTTGTGTGTCGGAGGTCAGGCACAAGAGCTTGGCAACTTTTTGGTGATTTCACATTCAAGAAGACGTTTCAGCAGTTTTTGTTGTAATTAATGAAGCATCACAGAATGCTCTACACAACAAAGCCATTCCAGGAGTAGTCTGCTTAAAGAGCGTAAGTCAGAGCAGAAATATCGTCTAAGACCATAGTATTGATATTGTTAATGTACAGAAGACTGAAGCACTTATAGGGTTGTGGGGTTTGTAAGTATAACAATCACCAAATATTGAGATCCAACTTAAGAGAAGACCTCCTGCTGGAAACAGAGTGCATAGTATTCCAACTGTTAAAGTGTGTCAACGCAGTTAAGCTTTATTAATCAACTAGTAAACCTTCTTGGAAGGGTGCAAGAAAAGACATCCATGACAGGTACTTGGGATCAATCTGTGGCAAGTACTCTGGGTGCATCTAGGGCAGACACTCTGGAGGACAAACACTCTGAAAGCATCTGGTGAGAGATAAGCCTAAAATTACACGGGAGGACTTGTTAATGATCTCAAAGCAGCTGGGACCACAGTCACCATGAAAACCATTGGTAACACATTACGCTGTAATGGTTTAAAATCATGCAGTGCCCGCACGGTCCCCCTGCTCAAGAAGGCACATATGCAGACCCGTATGAAGTTTGCCAATGAACACCTGGTGCTGTGGTCAGATAGGACAAAAATTTAGCTCTTTAGCATTAACTCAACTCGCTGTGTTTGGAGGAAGAGAAATGCTGCCTATGACCCAAAGAACACCGTCCCCACTATCAAGCATGAAAGTGGAAACATTATGTTTTGGGGGTTTCTCTGCTAAGAGCACAGGACTCCTTCACCACATCAATGGGAGAATGGATGGAGCCATGTACCATAAAATCCTGAGTGATAACCTCCTTCCCTCTGCCAGGATATTAAAAATGGGTCATGGCTGGGTCTTCCAGCAAGACAATGACCCAAAACAGACAGCCAAGACAACAAAGGAGTGGCTCAAAAAGAAGCACATTCAGGTCATGGAGTGGCCTAGTCAGTCTCCGGACCTTAATCCCATAGAAAACTTATGGAGGGAGTTGAAGGTCTGAGTTGCCAAGCGACAGCCTCAAAATCTTAACGATTTAGAGATGATCTGCAAAGAGGAGAGGACCAAAATTCCTCCTGACATATGCGGCAACCTCATCATTAACTACAAAAAAAGTCTGACTGCTGTACTTGCCAACAAGGGTTTTGCCACCAAGTATTAAGTCTTGTTTGCCAGAGGGATCAAATACTTATTTCTCCCTGCAAAATTTATTTTGGATATTTTATCTCTCAATGTTAACCCACCCTTAAAATTATAGACAGTTCATGTCTTTGTCAGTGGGAAAACTTACAAAATCAGCAAGGGATCAAATAATTATTTCCTTCACTGTATAGGTGCATGTGATTGGCAAGGATGAATTCATATGTAAATCAGTTGAGAGTGGCTTCCATATGGATAAGTGGACCCAGAGAATGCGATAAAGACATTCTCCAGACCATAATGCTGCCACCACCAGTCATTGTTGCAGGGTATTTGTTCTCTGATGTTTCTTATCATCGTCCATTCATTTGATCGAGCAAAAATGTGATTCAGCAGAGTAAACAATTATTTTCCAATCAGCTAGGTCCAATCCCAATTTCAAAAGAGCCATGAAAATTGAAGACTTTTCTGTCAATGTAATTTTGCTGGCAGAGGTGCAGCAACCATTTGTCTTCTTCCTAGACCCATACATAATAGGGTTCATTGACCTGTTGTTTTAGTCACAAGTCTGGTAGTTCAGTGCTGCTCCACTGTAGGGTGCTGTTCCGCCCTTGTGCCCCTTTGTAGACGACATTCACCTCTTACATCAATGGCACCTGCTTCTCCACAGTTTCCACGTCTCTTCATCTTCATAAACTGCACAGTTTTAAAAAATACTGCCACCTTTGGCTCAAAAGCCAATAATCATAACATTTTGCAACTCTGGTAAATTGTTCATTTTACTCATGACAGCAATGAGGAATATGTGTGCAGACAGTCTATTCCACACCTTATATACCTACCAATCCAGCTCACCACACATGATCTCTGTTATGACACACTTGCTGCCAACATCAAAAGTAGTGGTCATAGTAATGTAGTAGTGTGACCTGACTGTACATATATTTGTGTGCATTTAGAGACATGTCATAATAATGTGTTAAAATTGTGCTACCTTTTTTATCATCTGCAGTCTATTGTGAATATTCCACAGTATTGTGTTGTCTCTTTTAGGATTATAGCACAAATGTGTGTGTTTCTGTTGCACAATATTGAATGCGTACATTTGCCTACTAAGTTTATTGGCCAGATGCCATTATAGAATGTATATTTATTCACCAGATAAACATTAGCATGATGATCTTACATTAGGGTGTATATTTATAAACTGCACTCTATGGTGTGCATATTTATAGGTTCTGCCCTACTTAGATGATGCCACAATAGTTTGTATGTATATTTTTTGTCTTAATGCTACAGTGATAATGTCATAATAGTGAACATGTGTTTACTCATTGGCTGTTGTGTTTTATGATGATGTTTTGGTTTTGAAAGGTTGTGATGATGTTACAATAGTGTATGTATTTATAAAATTGTCATTGTTGGGATTAGGTCACACCAGTTTATGTGTATCCTTTAAACGTGATGTCACGATGTCGTCTACTTAATGGGCGACATGAATGAATGGGGCTGCACCAGATATCTGGTGTCTTTTCAGTCCGACATAAGACGCAGCCCCGTTCATACATGTTTAAGTGTCCCACACGCACTTTGTAATGCGCCCGATCTCGGGGAGAGTGCAGGAGGCGGGGCGCACTAGAACCGTAGCGAAGCTACATATTTATAGCTTCACTGCGGCATTTCTAGGCACATTACTGCTGGAAAAGGTAAACCACTTTCAAAGTGTTATACCTGAGCCAGAAATGTCGCCCTAGAACTAGAATGCGCCTGATTTATGACCGCTGTATAGTGGGTGCATAAATCAGGTGCATTCTTTTCCATTAATAAGCGCATGAAATTTGGCGTGTTAATGCCAAATTTCATGCATGTCGCCCAATGTGTATTTTTGAGATATTGTGTAATTATTTATTGCTTACTTCTTAGTAATTTAAGGTTTTTAGTCATAGCATCATTGTAAACTGAATCTGGTGATTAAAGGGGTGCTTCACCAAATAAAAATTATTGTTCAATAGGGCCAAGGTGGGTAAAGAAAAGTTTAAAAAGTTAAACTTACCTACTTCTCCCTCTGCTCCCACTTCAGAGATCCTCCGCGATCCGCACCTCTTGTCTTTTGGGTTTTCGTCCCAGCACATAGGAAAGGCTTGCGCTCCATCCACTTGCAATGGAGCATGAGTGCTCTGCGTGTTGGGACGAACTCAGAAGTGAAGAGGAGCAGATCTCCAGGCGGCTTAAGAGTGGCAGCAGCATGGGACCTGAAGGCAGGTATAACTCTTTTTTATTTTTTACTTACCCCTGTCCGATTGAGCAATAATTTTTATTTGGTGGACAACGCCTTTAACTAGTTTAAAACTGAGTCACTTTAACCCCATTCTTGACCATGAACATTTTAATTTTTTTAATTTAGTACATGGGAGTTTAAAAGCTATAAAAAAAGAATTTGTCTTGTTCTATTACTCAAATAAGTTTTGGTTCTTTTCTCCTGTGAAACATAAAGCTGTTTTAATGTAATTTATTTATAACAATTTTTTTGTAATTTTTGATATCGCAAGACAATATTTTAACCCCTTACCGACATTTGCCGTACTCATACGTCAATGTCGGGTAGGGGTTCCCACAAATTGACGTATGAGTACCTCATGGCGGTATATTACCGCTGGCATCATGCTGCATCCCCCACGGCCGGAGTGAGCTCCGGCCGCTGAGGATTAACCCCCCGATGTCGCAACATCGTGGACGCGACATCGCAGCTGCAGGCAGCAGGAGTGAGCTCCCGCTGCCCGCGATCTGGCGCAGTAACGGCGCTCAGCGCCGGTACTGGTCTCCTACCAGACAGCCCGGATGTTGAATGAGAGCATCTGGGTTGACTGGTGACGTCACAATGCCCACAATGCATTGTGGGCGGCGTGACAGACAGTTGTCATGGAGACCAGCATACAGAATTCCCCCCTGGGGAAAAGTGTAAAAAGTGTGAAAAAGTAAAAAAAAGTGGAAAAAGTAAAACACAAACACAAAACATAAAATAAAAACACGTACATCGCCCTTTTCCCCTTTACAGACGCCAATCGCCCCAAAAAAGATCAAAAATAAATAAAGTATCCATATTTGGTATCGCCGTGTGCGTAACGACCCACCCTATAAATCTGTCATGTTAATTAACCCGTACGGTGAACGCCGTTAAAAAAACCAAAAAAAACAGTCACAGAATTGCGATTTTTGTTCATCCCGCAGCACATAAAATGGAGTAAAAAGTCATCAAAAACTCATGTCAACATCACAGTGATGCCAATTAAAATGTCAGTTCATCCCACAAAAAAAAAGTCTTTACAAAGCTCTGTATACGGAAAAATTAAAAAGTTCTGGCTATTAGAAGATCACGATGCATAAATATTGTTTTACACAATAAAAACACTTTAAAAAAAAAAAATTGTGCTTCCAAATAAAAAAAAACGACATAAATTGGGTCTCAACCCACAGAGTAAAACTAACTTGTCACGGATACTGCACGGTGAACACTATTAAAAATAAAAATAAAAAACACTGCTAGGATTGCAGTATTTTCTTCACCCTGCCTTCCAATAAACGGATTTAAAAGCGATCATAAAGTCTTGTCCCCCCAAAAATGATACCAATAAAAACGTCACAAATTAATTAGGCTGTGCACATCCATAGGTGCACACTGGTAAGGCAATAGCATACATCTAACACAAATATCAGTGGCACACTACAAAACTAAGTAAAACATCTGCCTCTCCCCTCTGCCAATCCCTTCACTGGCTGCCCATTGCCCAACGAATTCAGTTCAAATTACTCACCCTGACCTACAAGGCTCTCCATAACCTTTACCCTCCATACATCTCTGTCCTAATTTCCAGATACCTCCCCTCACGCAATCTCCGCTCCTCACAGGACCTCATCTGCTCCCCTCCCAATCAGCTCCTCACATAACCGTCTCCAAGACTTCTCCCGTGCTTCACCCACACTCTGGAACTCCTTAACCCAAAACATCAGACTCTCCCCAACTTTCACCAGTTTCAAAAGCAACCTGAAAACCCATCTCTTCAGGATAGCCTACAACCCACACTAACCCCACCACCAATACACCAGCCAGCAAGCATGTCTGCCCCACACCTTCTGTCTCTCCCCTTCTTCCTTGTAGATTGTAAGCCCTCGCGGGCAGGGTCCTCTTTCCTCTCTGTTTCAGTTACTAGTCATTTTTGTCACCATTGTAATTGTTCCACATTTGTTATGTATGTAATTCCCCTTAAATGTACAGCGCCCTGGAATTAATGACGCTCTAAAATAAATAATAATAATAATAATAATAAAAGGTATATAGGAATTTTTTGAAAATGCATTACTGCTAAGGAAAATATTAAAAACCTGGGATTCTTAGTTTACAGTTTTTGATCAAGAATTGTTTAAGCTCACCTCCCAAAAGCGTCAAGGGGATCCCAGCACAGGTGAGTCCCTAACACTAACATGTTACCTCACTAGGAGTCCATTCAGACTACAACCTCTCAGGGAGTGATAGGAACTTGCTACTGAATTATCCTGCACTGGTTTAAAAGAGGGAAGAGGGAGTGCAGCAAGCCAATGAGGTTTGCCATCCCTCAAATAGACTACACAAATTAATTAGGCTGTGACATCCATATATTTTAAAAACCGTAAGCATAGGTGCACACGGGTAAGGCAATAGCATACATCTAACACAAATTTTCAGTGGCACCTACAAAACCTAAGTTAAAACATCAAGGTATATAGGAATTTTTTTTGAAAATGCATTACTGCTAAGGAAAATATGAAAAACCTGGGATTCTTAGTTTACCAGTTTTTGATCAAGAATTGTTTAAGCTCACCTCCCAAAAGGTCAAGGGGATTCCAGCACAGGTGAGTCCCTAACAGTAACATGTTACCTCACTAGGAGTCCATTCAGACTACAACATCTCAGGGAGTGATAGGAAACTTGCTATAAATTTAAACCCTGCACTGGTTTAAAAGAGGTAGGCGGAGTGCAGCAAGCCAATGAGGGTTCCCATCCCTCAAATAGACTACACAAATTAATTTAGGCTGTGCACATCCATATATTTTAAAAAACGTAAGCATAGGTGCACACTAGGTAAGGCAATAGCATACATTCTAACAAAAAATTTATCAGGGGCAACTACAAAAAACTAAGTAAAACATCAAGGTTATAGGAATTTTTTGAAAATGCATTACTGCTAAGGAAAATATGAAAAACCTGGGATTCTTAGTTTACAGTTTTTGATCAAGAATTGTTTAAGCTCACCTCCCAAAAGCGTCAAGGGGATCCCAGCACAGGTGAGTCCCTAATAAAAAACGTCAACTCATGCTGCAAAAAAAAAGTCCCTATACAGCTCCATAAACAGAAAAATAAAAAAAGTTATGGCTCTCAGACTGCGGTGATGCAAAAACGTATTTTCCTTTTCAAAAAAAATTTTTTTTATTTTGTAAAGCAGTAAAACATTAAAAAATATAAAATTTGTGGTATGCTGTAATCTTTATCAACCTGCTGAGTAAAACTAGCATTAATTTATACCGCACAGTGACCTGTAAAAAAAAAAATAAAAAACACTACCAGGATTGCTGTATTTTGTACAAAATGCCTCACAAAAACCTTATTAAAAAGTGATCAAAGCATCACATGCACCCCATAATGGTACAAATAAAAACATCAACTCTTCTCATAAAAAACAAGCCCAAAAGCAGCTCCGTATGCAAAAAATTAAAAAAGTTTATGGGCTGTCAGAATAGGACAAACATAAAAACGCAACTTTTTATACTACTGTTCTATTGTTTAAAGTTAATAAAACCTAAAAAATGATATAAAATTGATATCATTGTAATTGTACCGACCCCATAGTAATGTTATCCCGTCAAATTTTTCCCGTATGGCGAATACTGTAAAAATGAAGCCCAAAAACAATGGCGGAACTGCGTTCCCCCCCCCCCCCATTTCCATGGCCCAATGCTAAAAAAAACTAAGAACACCTGTGTGCCCAAAAATGCAAAATACACCCTTAGAAAGAGATCCCCGAGGGGTGTTGAATCCAAATGGGCAACGTCTGGAAGGTTTCACCTGTTCTAGTACTTTGGGGGCTTTGCGAGGGGACATGGCCCCACCAATATCTGTACTCCAAAAGCCAAATAACACTCCCTCCCTTAATTTCACCCTGTCATGGCCCAAACAGCAGTTTACACCCCCATGTAGGGTATTTTCCGAACTTGGGAAAAAATTGGTAACACAATTTTGGGGCTTTTTTTTCCAGGATTCCTTGTAAAAATTTAAAATTTTTCAGCTAAAAATTGCAGATTATTTAGAAAAATATTTTTTTTTTTATTTTAGAGCGAACGCTAAAAAAATTTGTGAAACACCTGTGGGGTTGATATAACACACCCTTTGGATATCTTCAGTAAGGGGTTGGGAGTTTCCAATATGGGTTCTTTTTGGGGTATTTATTAAGTTTTGGAACCTTAGGGTGTCCGCAAACCTGAAATGGGCCTAAATAAAATGGTAATGAAAATGAGACCCCAGAGTCCGGTAGGTGCACCTCCTATTTGGGGTTTGTGGTTGAGGGCCCCAAATGCACACTAGGGCCACATATAGGATATCTCTGAAAATGGCAGAATTGGGGAATCAATATTAAGTTGCTTTCCCTGATCAAAATTTGCCATATTTTTTGTGAATAATGGATAAAAATTGAACATCTGCAAAAAAAAAGGGAAATTTAGAAATATCACCTCCACTTTGCTTTAATTTCTGTGAAATATCTAAAGGGTCAACAAAACTTCTTAAATGCTTTTTTAAAAACTTTAAGGGGTGTAGTTTCTTACATGGGGTATTTATTGGGGTATCTAACATGAGGCCCCTCAAAGCCACGTCAGAACTGGACTGGTCCCTAAAAAATCAATTTTGCAAATTGTCTTGAAAATTTGAAAAATTTTACTATATTTCTAAGCCCTTAATGTGGTACAAAAAAAACATTTAAAAATGATGCCAACCTACAGCAGACATATGGTAGATGCTGTTTAAAAATATTTTTGAGTGGAATAACTATCTGGGCTTACACGCAGACATTTTTGAACTTTGAAAATTGCTAATTTTTGCAAATTTTCATAATATTTTTATATTTTTCACAAATAAACAAGGACTTTTTGGACCAAAATGTATTACTTACTTAAAGCACAATGTGTCAAGAGAAAACATTCTCTAAACCACTTAGATAGGTGAAAGTGTCAAAAAGTTATTGTCACATACAGTGACACATGTCAGATTTTAAAACCAGGGCTCTGTCAGGAAGGCCAAAACTGGCTCCGGCGGTAAGGGGTTAACATGTAGGATATATTGGTGGCAGGCCTTGAAGTTGTGGTTTGGGATACTGGTGGCTTTCTTTGTTTTTATTTTATTTTGCTTTATTTTATATAAACGCAATATAGCATTAAAAGCAATATAAAAATTACAACTATGTATCATATCAGAAACAGGTCCTACATCAACCATATGTTTTTGAAAACCAGGTAAAAGGTATTCAGACATACAGGTCTACATGTATGAAAACTAGGTGTAAAACTTTCTTTATTGCCCATAGCAACCAATCAGAGCTCCCATTTCATATAGGGCTCTGAAAAAATGAAATGGGAGCTATGGGCAACAAAGGGTTGCTATTGGAGACAAAGAAAGTTTTAGACCTAGACAGTTTTCATACATGTGGCTCATACTGTGGTTAGGCATAGGTTACATGTGACTAGATTTGGTTTGTTTACAGAAATATACACTTTATATGTGGGACATTACAGTGTATAACCAAAAAAGGCCCAAGCAACATTTAGCTAAGTAGATAGAGTAAACAGTATTGTATCAAAAAAGGTACTAAATGCTCCAAAGGGTTTACATACCAGACCAAATAATGAAGACAAGGAGGACTTGTTCCCATAAAATTCACCTCCTGAGAAAGCAACTGCGAAACGTATATAGGGGCTTGTGGCTGATACATTTGGGTGAGCTTATAACAATGCCGTGAGCTTTGTATATTCTTTATACCTAATATTTACTTATGAGGCTATTAGCACTTAGGAAATATTGAACTTGCACTTAATATATTAGCTTGTGCTATTCCTTGGTCTTTGATGAATATATGAGTGTATAATACGACAGTATGAATGAATGTGTTATGCGCCAAACTTTGTAGGGCAGTTTCACACCAAACTTTGAAATGTGTCATCTGGTGCACATTGCACCAAATTTGGCTGTATGCCTGTTCATACATCTATAGAATATATAGATGTAGCCCTAAATTCTTAAAGGCAGGAACATCTCTCCTTTAGTGTTTGTCCCCGCAGCAGGGTTTTCAGGGTTGAAAACCGTCTGTAAACCGACTGTCAAAATCCGTGCAGTAGTTGAAACCGCTGGCGTTCCTAAAAACTGTGAGTGCGAAGGGAGACGAAAGTCATTCCCCTGCGTGCCAAAAAAAGACAAAATTCGTCTTTGCCATCTGAACGCACCCTTAGTCTCATAATCTGTTCATTTTTTCTTTTATTATTTGCATCTTACATACTACCTCACTGATTGTAAAGTGCTGCTAAATATGTTAATGCTATATAAAAGAAGATTATTATTACTACAATACATATGGTCATCATGCCTTTCAATCAAATCTGTTGAATACCAGATATTAAATAAAAAGATCTAGTATGTTTCTTTACTCACAGTGGAGAGGCAATCACCACATTGTAATATACCATACACTGAATACCACAAGAATAGTATGTATTGTATCACAACTGATATAGCTATAATTATTACATTTGATGTTGTTATTATATGCAGACATTTGCTTAAGAGCATGGTTTACATTGGTAATGGCCGGATTTATAAAACAAATTTTAGTTTGTTTTAGATGTAACTTAGAGATGAATAATGTCCAAATGCAGATGTCATTCTAGACCCTACTTTGGTCCAATACATTATTTTATTTGAGAAATGTTATCCTGACACAGTTAGTAAGTATTTTTAAATGTTATTGTAACTAGCTAATGTATTGTGGATGGATTTCTTTTAACAAGCTCCTACTAATATTTTCTGGACTTTGTAGCATACCAATGCCTTCAGTTGTCATAATATGATCGTACTACTAGTTACTTCTAGACATTTGGGCCACATGTATGAAAACTGTCTAGGTCTAAGACTTTATTTGTTGCCCATAGCAACCAATCAGAGTTCCCCTTTCATTTCATATAGTGCTCTGAAAAAATGAAACAGGCGCTCTGATTGGTTGCTATGGGCAACAAGGAAAGTCTTAGACCAAGTTTTTATACATGTCCCCCTTAGAGGTTAATCTTTATTTAATGTAACAACAGTGTATGGCTATTAATAGGCTACCTCCTGTTGTGATTATGTCACAGCAATGTGCAAGTGGTTGTATTTATAGGGTACTTCCTATTGTGATTATATTACAAGAGTATGTTTGTGTATTTAGATGCTGTGTTTTATAATGATGTCACAATAATATATTTGGATGTGGGATTATTTATAGGTTACATTATATTGCATTTGTCTCACAATTACTGTGGTAATTGTGCAGAATTCTGTCATAGTTGCCACTGAGACTTTAGTGCACATGCTTTATGCCACATTTATTAAGTGTTTAGACAGATTTTAGACACTTTTGCACTGTGTCTTACAAAACAGGTGCGACTTCGCTAATAGGTCATAACCTTGCAGAAAAGGACGTGGCTTCACATGTGACACTGTGTGCTAAAAATGTACCAAAGTTTTGACACAACTGTTGGTATCAGCTAAGCCAACCAATACATTGCATAAATTCAGACTAGACAGTCTATACATGCACCAGTTTTATTGTACATCTGGTACATTTTAGGACAGTCTAGTCTACTATTACTCTGTGTAAGTATTCAACACTAATAATAAATCTTCCCCATTGTGTATTCATTTACAGACTGGAGTGCAGTATGAAAATGTCTGAATAATGTGCCCCAAAATAAGCAGTCCTTTATAATGAATGAAGTCATAATAAGTGCATGGGTATTTATCAGCCATCTGTTGTTAAAGATTCTATATAAGTGTGAGTGTATTTGTAGGCTGTGCTCTATTGTGAGGATTTCCCAACAGTCTGTGTATTGATGGGCTGCATTCTGTTGTGGTGATATCATGATATTATGAAATACTGGGTTGTATACTGAAAAGATGTTACAGTAGGTTATACAGACATTTAGGGTGACATGTTTGAATGATGCTGCACCAGTTTTCTGGCATGTTCTACCGCCAAAAACCTGTCATAGCCCTGTTCTTTAGATGTATGCCCAATCATGCCACATTCTGCACCAGACACGGCACTTTTGAATTCGCCAAGTTTGCGGGGACATGTTGCTCCAGAATTGCACGATTGCACCAAATTCTGGCATGAAATGTACAAATGCGCCAAAGTTTGGCGCATAACGGACATAAAAATCCATACCAATTTCAAAGTGGCATTGCTGAGAAAAATTTTGTCCAACGAGTTTTCAACAAGTATTTTATATGCTTATTTCATGTGAATTTAGGATTTTTTTTGGATTTGGTTTTGTCGCAGTTTACAGTCAGAAAGAAGTCCCAATCAATTCTATGTGGTTTTGGACACGGATGGTGCATTAAAAACCACAAACAAATGTTTTGGGTGTATAGTATAAGGTATTTAGCCGTCCCCATTGACATCAATAATACATTTCCACACATTTTCCATGTGGAATACAAAGATTGAACAAATAATGAACATATTCTAAGTTTTTTTTACCGCGCGTCAGTTTTTAAAACTGACCACCAAAAATACGCGTTGCAGTTCATTTTCTATTGAGGTCAATGGGAATGGTTTCCTTTTGGTTGTAGACAGATATTTTAAGTTGGAATTCGTATGGATTACAACTTGAAATTCTCATTGTGTGGCAGAGCCAAAACGTTCCGGTCCATAGGCAGATTATTACATCAGGATACAAGTGTATTCTGAGATGTTCTGGGTTAGTGAGCATAACACTTTTGTATGTTAATATCTCAAACTAGACATATTACTTCTATTTAGACCCTAAGTAGTGTGACCGCCCCAAAAAGGGTGACCCCACAAAACCTGACTTCTAGTCCACTGTTTGATATGCTGCATGTTCAACACCTTTATTTATTAGAGAAAATGATACAAAATGTTATTAATGACCCTACTATCTTAAAGCCTAATATTGTAATATTTCAAACAATGTGTATGCATATGACGGGAGTATATCCATAGTTTGAGGACTTGAGCTTCGTACATAATTTTTCCACGCAGATTCATAAGTGGATTCTTCATTGGAATCTATGTTAAAATCTCATTGGATCTTCCCTTTCTTTTCAATGGGAATTCATGCAATAATTAAGACTGTAAACTAGAGCATAGATGTTTTCCATTGCAGATGTAAAATCTACAGTGCAGATTTTAAGTCGGATAAAGTGAATATCTGGGGCACAATTTTGAGGGTGTCACCTTAGATTACTGCCGCAGATACCAGATTTTCAATTTACAGATTTATTGCATGAATATATCCTTATTCCAAATTATTTACAACCACTAACACTTTTTGGATAGAAGCAGCATCATGTACCACTGTTTATATACCTATGATAGACATGTGTTTTTGCAGACTAAGTAGCATATGGTTTTATATTTGTATCTCCAGGGCAATCCCTTTATGACTTCTTTATGTCTGACAAAACTAATAAATTGTCTCAATGTGTAGATTGTAGGATTGTTCTACATAGATCTGGTTAACATGCCACCTGTTGTAAATTACATGTAATCTATTATCTGACCTCTTAATTGGATAAAGTAGTGTCGGTTCACTATACTTACATCTTTCTCTTATAAAACAACTGCACTGAATCTCTACTTGCCAGAGGGAATGTTTCTTGTAGACTAGTTTGAACCACCCAACACATTTCACCACCATCTGTGAACAGTAACATTTATGTGATATGGTATTTATTTAATTAACTAAGTATTTTACATCAGGGGCATTTATGGCTCATTCTATAAGTAGTGAACAGAAGAATTCATGCTGGAGCGAATTCTCCATATCACTTTTAGACCTGGATACCTATATTTCTACAAAAAGTACTTTATAAAGTTCTCTATACTTCTACTTTGATATACCGTTTCCTATTTTCTTGTGGATACAAAAGACTTCTAGGTGTTTTTATTTAATGATAATGCTAATTTAACTTTTTCTATAGAATGTGATTTAACACAAGTTAAAACTGATTTTTAATTGTTTTGTTAATTTTAGAGTCACTGCATAACTAAATGCCACACATCGAGCATGCCTCAATTGAAGGGACAAGCATGCTACTGTGGGCATTTTTAATTGTAAACAGCCGTTTTGCTTCAGCTCTTGAGCACTTTTTAGCACATTTAGGGCCACATGTATGAAAAGTGTCTAGGTCTAAAACGCACTTTCTTGCCCACAGCAACCAATCAGAGAGCCCCTCTCATTTTTCCAGAGCACTATAAAAAATGAAAGGAGAGCTCTGGTTGCTATGGACAACAAAGTGAGTTTTAGACCTAGACAGTTTTCCTACATGTGTCCCTTAGTTCTGGCCCCCTGTTGTGTAGTCAGGCTCACATGGTATTACTGAGTCAGGAAGCAATAGCAAAATGATATGTTAATATGTGGCATTTTAAAATGATTGCATCCACTTTTAGCCAAACATTAATACTGTGTTCCCAAAGCCCATCATGGGACCATGTGAATAGAGAGACATATAAAAAGTAAAAAAATATATATATTTTATGCAAATTAAGTTGGAAAGACCTTTAACCTCTCTTACTCCCCTAGAGAGCCAGGGATTCTTTGATTCTTTCATTAATCTTTGATTCTTTCAATACCCTAGAAGTGATAGGTAGAGCAACTGCACACTACACCTATCAACTAAATTGCTGCACTGGCATTCAACCCTTCTCACCTCTACTGAAGTGGCACCCTAGGCAATGGACCACAAGTATGTATCATTTCTGTATTATGTATCCTCATAGTGTATACATCTTATTAATTCTCAATAAATATTGAAATTGTACATAATTAGCTACTCCCTAAGTATTAAGGTCATTTGCAGGATATTTTACCTCAATTATTGAAGCTCACTGGACATTTTAGATAAACAGTCAGACCTCAATGCTATCCCAACCAAACACCTCAACATGTTCAGTTTGTTGCACACATGTCTCTTTGAACTTTGTATAAAAAGCTCTACTTTGGATATATCTGTCCACAACACTAAGACTGTTTGATGCTTTTTGGCAAATTCCAGTCAAGTCTTCAATTGGCTTTTTTGAAGACATGTTTCTTTTGTACAACCCTCCTATTCAGGTCAGTGTTACACAGCTCTTGAAATGGTTGACTGGTCCACATATATCGTGGTCACATCTTTTGATTTCTGTAGCTACGGCAAAGACTTGCACAATTCTTCATCTGTGTACAAAGTCTTTGGTGAGCTTAAGCTAGACCTTGTATAGGTAATTTAATCAAGTTGGTCCACAGTCACTTCAAAATTTTGGATGTTGTTTCCCTTCCTTTTATTCATTTTTTCTCTTTAGTTTAATTTAAATGGCCTTAATTCATTTTTTACATCTGTTATTCAGCTCTAGAGTCCAATAACAATCCTGTGCCTAGTGTAAACTGACTATGCTTATAATAGCTTTTTAAAACAGAATTTGTATTTTTCATAGTAATATTCTGATATTATGAGAGGTGCGCCTATAAGAGATGCATAAGCAACAGTAACACTCCAGTCCTGGTCTCTGACATAGCTCAATGAACCCTCTGCCACATAAGACTCCAATACTGTAAATGGCATATAACCCTTTACAGATTTTGTGTTTGGACCCAGGAACTTCAAATTATAGCTTCTGATATGCCAATGTGTCTGGGTGTATTGTCACTGGATGTATTTCTATGATATAAAAATTATCACTTTTTTTAATCTATATGTTTGCATTTTTCCTCAGGATGAGACGCTCTAGAAGCATCTAGCAGCGGCTCTCATCTTCTCCCTCTATATATTATATAACATGTATGGTAATGAAAGCCAAATGTACAATTAATTGGGTTTGAAGT
Source organism: Phyllomedusa bahiana (assembly GCA_025379985.1). Lineage (NCBI taxonomy): Eukaryota > Metazoa > Chordata > Amphibia > Anura > Hylidae > Phyllomedusa > Phyllomedusa bahiana. The sequence continues at coordinate 70,065 of JAODAL010012779.1, forward strand.
GGTGTTACGGTTTATAACTACTAACCATTCAACTTTTGGTCAACTATAACGCATATGTTTTTACAGCCTAAGGATGAATAAAATTTGGGATATGTATGCATTAATTTACTGTAAAATTAAAGCAAAAATTTTTTAATATATTTAAAAAAATAAGCAGCAAAGTATAAAGATCACCTTTTTTGGAGGAAGTTTTACAAATAAGAAAATAAATATTATTAGTCCATAACCAGTTTGGTCAGTTGGCTAAAAATGATTCAAAAAGTTTCACTATGATAAACTATGCAAGGAGCTGTCTAGAAAATTTGGCTGCTTTTTCCAAACTGAGTGTCACACGTGTCCACTGGTTATCTATGATATTGTAACTTTGTGGCATTCCCTTCGATAGGGTTAAACTACATTAGCAGGCACAACCCCGTGCACATGTGCAGTGTGGGTTTTGGAAAAATCAGCTATGTTGGTCAACCTCTATAATCACCTAAACATATTCTTGTTTTACTGTAAATTTTCGAATTTCACCTATAAATACTGTACAGAGCTAAATTGCATTGAAAATCCATGATAATTAAAAACATATGTTTTTTTCTACACAATTCTATTTGCATGATTCAATACCTACCAAACACATAAAATTATAATAAATTAATAATAATAATTTTATATTCTTCAAATTGCTGGACATTACAAAGATGGTAAGCATTCCATTCATTTGGAAAAGACTTCAAGGGAGTCACGTGACCTTGGCTAAAAAATATGTAATGACTATTTCTCTCTATCTGCTATGCAGTGTCATATCAATACAATGGTGTAGGACCAGAGTATTGATTGTATGTGGGGGGTGAAATGACAATTCTATTACGCTTTAACTTGATGTGTTCTAGGTCTTGCAAAAGAAAGAAAAAAAAAAAGAATTTGCAGCATATATAATCTATTAGTCGAGGGCTAGAGGCAATGAAAGGCAGGGCTGTGAGATTAATTCTGCCATCGCAATGAGTTTGAATGAGCTCTTAACTCACATTGAGATGAAAGGCACAAAGCCTCTCACCAGGACTGGTCAGCAAAACCCACTGAGATCAACCGACTAGGGAGGATTATGGTATGTTCATCTGCTAGCTCTCTGGCAAGACAGGCAGTCTCAAAAGAAAAACAATAATTAGTGATAATTGCTTGTGTCCAAACACAAGCATTAAAGCCTTTTCGCTCTTTGGTACTTTGTGAGCTGGAATGAAAAAGACACCCCCTGTTTTGACAGCTGGAAATGTGAACAGAATTGGTGACAGATGAAGTGAGATGTCCTCAAATGTTAGCACAAGAACACCAGAGTTTGAGGAAGGTGGGAGAGTACATGGCTCTGAGGGGGTCACAGATATAGACAGTGGAGGACTGAGAATCAAAGGTGAGGAAATATGGAGCAGGATACCTCTGTCCACTATCATTACAAGCAAACATATGGCACAAGGGAAAGAGTGAAAGTGAAATAGTTATAGGAGGCAAATACTTTACCCAGCGCCCCTCCATGTACAATTAATAATGTATACGATATAGATGAACTATATACATGCACTATCTATCTATCTATCTATCTATCTATCTATACATACTTATATATATATTTATATCGATCTATATCTATCTATATATATATAGTAAATTGTGTGCATGTATAGATAGATAGATAGATAGATAGATAGATAGATAGATAGATAGATAGATAGATAGATAGAAAGATACAGGGCGACAGGTATGAATGTTGGCACTAACAGGCCAGTTCTAAATCGCTTTAAAGCAGTATAGACTGCGCCAGAATGTATAACCCTGTTCTTCTGTAGTTCATATATACAGGCGCACTGTAGTGCCAACACGACACGTCTGGCTCAGGCATACCACTTCTAACTTGGTCTGGCTGTTTTAACTGTTCTGCGCCTAGTTTCGGCTTCAAACATTCGGAAATGTGTCTAATATTACAAATGTGATGTTTTTTGGCGTATACTGTGCCTCCCAGCCCGAATCCCCCCATCGGACGAAGGGATGCAGTGTTAGGCGCAGGGTTCGCCACTTTCAGCTGCGCCCCGCATGAAGGGGCGGGCAGTGGGAGCGATGTGGGCACGCTGTAGGCGTTTCGGGGCGGGACGCGGCGCGCTCGGAAACCCCGAGGCATATACGATGGCGAGTCGGCAAAGCGAGGCGCAGTGCAGCGCTCGGCAGCTCCGACAGGCAGACCTAGTTTATTTTGGTCTAAATGCTCCGACAGAGGCGAAGTGAAGCAGGATCGGAACATGCGAGGAAACATAGAAGATGGCTACACAAATCTCGGCGCTCCGCTCCGTGCAGCATGGAGTATGATTCTGAAAATATTGCCTTTATAAAGGCGGAAAACAGTGTCAGAAAAGAGCTGAGCATAAAAAATAAACATATTAAAAAAAAAATCACTTTCCTAAACTCTAGAACGGCGCAATATCAAGAATTATGATATTGTAAATTGCCGGGAAATACAGTAATTCAAATTCTGAATCCTATTCTGATTGGTCGGCATAAACCGGCCAATCAGAATAGGAGCGAAAGTGAACCATTAAAAACTATGGGGAAGGATTGACCAATCAGAATCAAAGGTGGGACAGTTCAAAATACAGTAAAATGCTGAAAAGAGCTGATTGGTTAAGCTACCGGGGACTTGGCTAGCTCAGCCAATCAGAATAGGAGCGACAGAGACCATTAAAACCTATGGGGAACTATTGACCAATCAGAATAGGAGCGACAAAGACCCATTATATCCTATGGAGAAGTTTGGACCAATCAAAATCAAAGGCGGGACAGTTCAAAATACAGTAAAAAGACAGAAAAGAGCTGATTGGCTGAGCTAGCGGGGGCTTGGCTATCCCAGCCAATCAGAATGATAACGAATGATAATATGGGGATAACGAAAAAAAATATTAAATCAATAAAATCATGTTTATTTCTTTATTTTCGTTGCACCCATACTATTGATCCTTGGCTAACGAAAATAAGAAATAACATGATTTTATTGATTTAATATTTTTTTTTTGTTACCTCCATATTATTATTCGTTTCATATACACATCGGGACAACTTCTGTAGTGTTATAATTTGATTTCGGCCCATGTACAGTTTGATTTCTGATTGCATTAGAAAACCATATGTGCGTCGCTCGCTCTCCCATTGGTCCAAATAACCGCGCCTCTTTTAACTTAGCCAATCACAGAGCGCGCTCAGAATTTCTTTTCCCATAGAACTCTATGAGAAAGTAGCTCGCGCTCTGATTGGCTAAGCTGGACGAGCCCCCGCCGCTTCAACCAATCAGCTGTTTCTGGATTTTTACTGTATTTTGAACTGTCCCGCCTTTGATATGATGGTCAATTTTTCTCCATAGGATATAATGGGACATTGTCGCTCCTATACTGATTGGTCAATTCTCCTCCATAGGTTATAATGGGACATTGTCGCTCCTATTCTGATTGGCTGGTTTATGCGACCAATGAGAATAGCTTAAACAATTTGAATTACTGTATTTCCTGGCAATTCTCTCTATTGCAATTCCCTATGTAGCGCCTGGGTCTCGGCGACAAACGCGTTGTTCGGGTTTTTAACTGCTTTATTTGTAAAGAAGGGTTCGGCTCTTTATCTGATAATGTTTTACATTTAATAAAAATAATTTTTTTTTTAATACTTCATGCCGCACGGCGCTGAGCGCCGAGATTTCAGAGCGCCCATCTCCATAGACTATAATGGGAGAAGTAGCTCGCGCTCTGATTGGCTGGGATAGCCAAGCCCCCACTAGCTCAGCCAATCAGCTCTTTTCTGTCTTTTTACTGTATTTTGAATTATCCCGCCGTGGATTCTGATTGGTCTAAATTTCTCCATAGACTAGAATGGGTCTTTGTCGCTCCTATTCTGATTGGTCAATAATTCTCCATAGGTTTATAATGGGTTCTGTCTCTCCTATTCTGATTGGCTGAGCTAGCCGAGCCCCGCTAGCTCAGCCAATCACTCTTTTCAGCATTTTTTACAGTATTTTGAACTATCCCGCGTGGATTCTGATTGGTCTAAACTTCCCCATAGGTTTTAATGGTTCACTGATCGCTCCTATTCTGATTGGCGGTTTTATGCCGACCAATCAGAATAGCTTTCTGAATTTGATTACTGTATTCGGCAATTCAATATCCTAATTCTTGAATTAGGATATTGGAAAGTGATTTTGTTTTATGTATTTTTTATTTTTTAGGTTTCAGCTCTTTTTCTGAGAATGTTGAACGCCTTTATAAAGGCGATTTTGGATTCATACTCCGCACCGACATCTGGAATGATTTCTCGCTGTTCCAGCCTGTCTCGCATCGGAACTGTTTCTGGTCGCAGTCCCGCATGGCGCCTAAGTCCCGCACTGTGCCCCACACACTGGCGAGGCGCAGGGACCTTTTGCCCGCATGTACGAGCGCACCGCCTCGGACGGCGAATCTTAGGCGCAGCGCCGCACTGCGCCTCGGTCTCCGCACTGCGCCCCACACACTGGCCAGGCGCGGCGGACTTTTCCCCACATGTATGACCGCACTACCTCCGGCGCCGAATCATAGGCGCAGCGCCGCACTGCGCCTAACACACTGGCGAGGCGCGGCGGACTTTACATAGGATGTATGAGCGCGCCCCGACCCCGACATAAATCAGGCGCAGAGTCCGCCGGGAAACTGGCGGAAAGGTGCACTCCGACCCGGCGAGATTCATACATGTCGCCCCTAATCTTTAGCGCATATATATATGCGCCCATATAAATACACTGTGGGCGACATGTCTGATAGGGTTTTTCACCCTTCTCTGGCATACAATGCACCAAAAGTGAGAGGTTTACCAATGTATGGCGCGTCAGACTCACATGTCTGGCACATTATGCATCAAACTCGACACTTTGTAATGCGCCAAACATGAGGGGGCGTTCTGGGGGGGTGGCGCACCACACGTATTATCAGACACATATATGGATGTGGTTCGACAAAACTAGGCACATTACTGCTCGAACAGCAGACCTATTTCAATGTGGTCTGCCTGAGCCTTAGAAGTCGCAATGGAACTAGATTTGCCATTAAGGCAAAAGATGTCCCTTATTTCTCAAAATAATACAAAGTAATTTATGGTAATTCTTAAAGTATATAAAATTAATTTATATTAATTTAATAATAAGTTATAGAATCTCAGATTAATATAAAATTATAGAATATCTCAAAAATATAAAATGATTTCATATAAAATGTATTTAAGATTAATGTAATCTAAAAATTAATTTAAAATTAAATAATATTAATTAATTAATTTATTAAACCAATACAGCATCTACCATAAATCCCGTTCTCAATCGTGTATTTACCGAGTTAGCGGAGTATTATCAGTGATTCCAAACACATCACAGTAGGCTGCAAATAAAAAAAAAGGTGTTAGAATAGCATGTCAGTGACTAGAAACTATGGTAGTGATCTTTCATGTTACACCACAAGTGTCAGCAAGACCTGTGGTGTCCCAGCCATTGATGTATGTCAAATACATATATATACTAAGTAGTAATGCGCCAAAGTTTCGTAATGCACCAAACACATAGACAAAGCACATTGAACTTTAGACGCCTTTTATGAGCACACAAAAAGCACTTTTATAGATTAAGGCGCATTTTACACTGAAAAATAGACGCAAAAATTCACTTCAATGCACCTTCTTTCATACATGTCTCCCAATATCTACAAAGGTGAGTACGCTCTACACATGTTTGTAAGTATTGTATTATATATTTTCATTCAACAACACAGAATATATGATACACTGATACAATGTTAAAAGGAATCTGTAGCCAATTTTTGCTTATTAAAACAAGACCCTGATCCATATTCTTTTCTTAGCTGTTTTTATTTTCTGATTGTAAATTTCTCAATTTGGTCGTCTATATCTGATTGTGGGGAAAGCTTTTTTGCCTTCACTGCTTTTATCAGCGTTTAAAGAGAGGCTTTACAGCAGCTTTATGCACATAGGAGCCTGTGAACTGAATCAGTCCCATTGACTTCTATAGGAGTTTTCTAGTCATGCTCTGTGACCTAGGAAGAAGTCAGCATGCAGGGAGGGGGAGAGGGTAAACTGTGACTATCTCCTTTTGTGACTGGTGGATAATGAGCAAACTACTGAAAAATTTTCTCTACAGAACAGAAAGTGTCAGACTATTATTAAGCATACTGGCCAAAGTGAAGACTGCAGGACTTAAGAATTTTTGAAAAATATTGAAATTGATTTGGAAAATTAAAAAAATACATAAAAAAATTTTTACGCAAAAATGTGAGTTAAACAATTTGTAATGTTTTTTATGACACATTACTGAGGGTCTGGAAAAAGATTTTTTGCTCTACATAAAGATGGCCTAGGCTATAAGAACATTGCCAACACCCTGAAACTGAGCTTCAGCAGGCCTCGCCATGGTTGACCAAAGAAGTGAGTGCACGTGCTCAGCATCATATCCAGAGATTTTCGCTTCAAAATAGACCTATGAGTGCTGCCAGCATTGCTTCAGATGTCAAAGAGGTGAGGGGTCAGTCTGTCAGTGCTCAGACCATGCGCCACACACTGCATCAAATTGGTTTGCATGGTCGTCCCAGAAGGAAGTCTCTTCTAAAGATAATGCACAAGAAAACCCATAAACAGTTTGCTGAAGACGAGCAGACTAAGGAAATGGATTACTGGAACTATGTCCTGTAGTCAGATAAGACTAAGATAAACTTATTTGGTTCAGATGGTGTCACCCATGTGTGGCAGCAACCAGGTGAGGAGCACAAAGACAGGTGTGTCTTGTCTACAGTCAAGCATTGTGGTGGGAGTGTCATGGTTTGGGCTGCATAAGTGTTGCTGACGGTGGAGAGCTACAGTTCATCGAGGGAACCATGAATGTCAACATGTACTGTGACTTACTAAAGCAGGGCAGTATTCCAACATGATAACGACTCCAAACACACCTCCAAGACGACCACTGCCTTGCTAAAGAATATGAGGGTTCAGATGCCTGGACAGGGCAGCGAGAAGCCTTGTGAAGGCTTCCATCGCTGCCATGTTCTCGTTTGCCCCACTTCCAGTCCGAGACTGGAAGTGGGGAAACCGCCATCTTGGTACAGCCTAATGCATTGTCTATGCAATGCATTAGGCTGTATTAACGATCGCGTCCCCTAGTGGTGAAGCGCCCTATGGGGACTCAATGCTAAAGTTAAAAAAAATAAAGTTTTAAAGTACAAAAACTTTTTAAAAGTATTAAAAGTTCAAATCACCCCTCTTTCTCCATTTTACAAATAAAAACAATAAAATAATAAAAAAGTTACACAAATTTGGTATCTCCGCGTCCAAAAAAGTCAGATCTATAAAAATATAACATCATTTATCCCATGTGCTGAACGCCGTAGAAGAAAAAACATTCCAAACGTCAAAATTGCGTTTTTGGGTCATTTCATGTCGCATAAAAATTGGAATAAAAGTGATCAAGAAAGTTGCATTCATTCCAAACTGCTAGCAATAAAAAGTATGCTTCAGCCCGCAAAAAATGCACCCTCCCTGACATCTGTAGGTGTTATTACAAAAAAGTTATTGGTCTCACAAAATGGCGCGCGGCGCAAATTTCAAAAGTAGAAAATTTTGGGAATTCTTTTACAGTACCAAAACATAAAGGAAACCCTACATGTTTGGTATTGGCAGATGCATATCAACCTGTAGAATACACATAACACATTATATTTACTGAGGATTGAACGCCGTAAAAGCAAAAAACCCGCAAACATGGCGAAGCTATGTTTTTTTTCACAATTTGTCCCACATGGAATTTTTGGGCGGTTTCCCAGTATATTCTATAGTACAGTGAATAACGCCATTAGAAATTACATCTTGTCCCACAAAATAAAAGCCCCCATAGGTCTATGTAGGTGGAAAAATAAAAAAAAGTTATGGCTCTGGGAAGGCGAGGAGGGAAAAACGAATGTGTAAACAAAACAAAAAAATCGCAAGGTCCTTAAGGGTTTAATAAAATATTTTTTTCACTTTTTAAATTTGGGTAAATGTGCTTGTGTCTGGCATATGAGGTCTTTTGGTGTTGCATACTTCACTAGTGCTTTCTCTATTTTTAAGTATTTACTAAGTTGTTGATTTGGCTACCCTTGAGGTTTCTGCTTTCCCTCTCCAATTATTTTTTTTTGTTTTTTTTCCAGCCTAATCATAAACTCCTTCACTTGCAATTACACTTTGGACCACATTTTGAGAGTTTCAATGAACAGCTACTGAATGCAAATTCCAGACCTTTATTCTTCTTAATTTTTTTTTTGCAATAAGGAAGTAGCAGGCAACACTAGACCTTAAAACTGTTTATCAGTCATTTGTCAATTACTTTTGAGCCTGTCAAAATGGAGGGACTATGTAAAAAATAGCTAAAATTCCAAAATGACCAATGCAGTAAATGTAAAATATTAAACCCCTTGAATTGTAGGTGAAAGTCTACACTTCAATCACATCCATTGGTGGTGGAACAGTTTTCCACACTAGTACTTTTATAGTATTTTTCATTACTTTCTTATTTTTTTCAAGCCAAATTTATTTATTTATTTTTTAATTTACAAATAACAGAATAATAAATTTGGAATAAAAAAAATGACTTACTAACTTGACATAATAAACACTCTAAGATCTCTAAAAGTGTTGTTTAGTTTATTGAGAAAAATGAATGGTATGGCGATGCGATTTACCTGTTGCAACCTAACTTCTGGTCCAAAGTCCCGTCTGACATCACTTCTGTTTACTGAAAGTGATGGACTTGACCTCCGATGTCACTTCCAGTTACCATAACATTCGGCTTATATTGAAGTAACTAGAAGTGATGTATATGCTATATAAAACATAGCTCTAATTCCTAAACAGCTAATACAATAAATGTGATGTATTAAACCCCTCGAATTGCAGGTTAAAGTCTACACTTTTATGTCAGACAGGAGGTCGGACTAGTAATTACATTTAAATGAGAGAGTAGCTTCACTACACGTGTAAGTTAAAGGAGTTGTTTCACTTCAAGGATTGCTTTCTATGTTAAAGATCTTGCAAAACAAGTCACTTTGCAATATATTGCATTACAGCGTCTACCATTCTAGAACCCCTCTTAGGGGCTGCATCAGATATTCAGGTTCGCTTAGCTACAGAGCTGTGATTCTCCTGATGTCTGCGAGGCTTGGTCGTTGCTACATGACCTATTGCCCTCTGCTAGCTTTTAGCAGTAAATTAAATATGAACCGAGTAGTAAATTGGACTTGAGGTAGATTAACATGTAGTGAGACAACAACTTTAAATCCCATAAGACCCAAAACACTCCTATCTGTAACTTTTTTCGGTGCCAAGTTTAAAAAAAATAGCGACATCTATGCATTCGCATGCACCATTTTTTTTACTTGGCGCCAACAAACCAATTTGATAGTATAGAGAATGGTATATTCGACAGTATAAATGAAATGTTAAGCGCAAAACATTTTGCCGCATGAGTGTAATCGTTAAACTTTTTTTGGTGCAATAGAGTGTAATGTGCGCAAACTTTTATGGCAGTTTCGCATCTAACTTTTGGCCATCTAGGACATTTATAATGTGTATTGCCACTATAGAAACAGTGTGCCAGCAGATTTTGCGCATATAGGCAAAAAATATGTATGCGATTCATAGATGTCGTCTAAGAGGACCTATTGCAATAAGTTGTTTAATAAAAATAAATCCCTTTCTCACTAGTATGGTGCCTTCTGAAACTGCGTGTTTATGCAGCGATTTCCAAGCTTATTGCCCCCTCTCCTTACATCTGGCATTGTGTGGGACACCTGCAAAGTAAAGTTTCCCTGATGTCAGTAAAAGGCTTATTGGTAAAATCTTAGGTGCATGTACAGGTAGACTGGGGACTCAAGATTATGCAATGTTTCTCTAGTGGCACATAATTCATGGAACCATAGGATTATTGCATTTTTTTTAACAAATCCCAACAGTGTTAACAAAAATTATAACTTCCATTTACAGTTCCCTAATATACGTGACTATAACTCATTAAGTTCTTATATAAATCAATGTAGCATTACTTTCTTCTACAGGATGAAACCGCTGTATGCGTTTTGTTTCAGCCATCAATAGAAATAGATGGAAAGAAAGGCGATGAACAAAGCCTTATTAGAAACTATAATCTACTAATTCAGAGTCGTCTGCTTCATATTTTTACTAAAATATCCTACTAACCTCCATGTACTCCAGTTCTACTTGGCTTATATTGAAGTAACTAGAAGTGATGTATATGCTATATAAAACATAGCTCTAATTCCTAAACAGCTAATACAATAAATGTGATGTATTAAACCCCTCGAATTGCAGGTTAAAGTCTACACTTTTATGAGCGGAGGTCGGACTAGTAAATTTCATTTAATGAGAGAGTAGCTTCACTACACGTGTAAGTTAAAGGAGTTGTTTCACTTCAAGGATTGCTTTCTATGTTAAAGATCTTGCAAAAACAAGTCACTTTGCTTTTTATTTATTTCAGCGTCCTACCCATTTCCCAGATATCCCTCTTCTAGGGCTGCATCAGTTCCAGGTCGCTATTGCTTTAAAACTGTCCGATCTTCCTGTAGGTGCGGCGTGGGCGCTATCTACAGACCCTTTTCCTCGCAGCTTATAGCAGTAAAAATTCAAAAAAGAAACCGGTAAATGGTGAGGTAAGATTAAAACGTGTATGAGAAACAACTTTAAATCCCCTAAGACCCAAAAACACTTTTTTCCTTTTCTGTAACTTTTTTCGGTGCCAAGTTTAAAAAAAATAGCGACATCTATGCATTCGCATGCACCATTTTTTTTACTTGGCGCCAACAAACCAATTCTAGATAGATATAGAGAATGGTATAATTCGACAGTATAAATGAAAATGTTAAGCGCAAAACATTTTGCCGCATAGAGTGTAATACGTTAAACTTTGTATGGTGCATAGAGTGTAATGTGCCAAACTTTGTATGGCAGTTTCGCATCAAACTTTGGCACATTCTAGGCGCATTAAAATGTGTCATGCCATCTATAGAACAGTGTGCCAGCAGTATTTTGCCGCAATATAGGCCACAAAATACTGTATGCGAATTCATAGATGTCGTCCTAAGAGGATATTGCAATAAGTTGTTTAATAAAAAAAAGAATCCCTTTCTCCCTAGCTATGGTGCCTTCTGGTCTGCAGTGTTTAAATGCAGCAGAATTTCCAAGCTTATTGCCCCCTCCCTCCTTACCATCTGGGCATTGTGTGGGACACCTGCAAAGAAAAGCTTTCCCTGATGTCAGTAAAAGGCTTAATTGGTGCAAAAATCCTCTAGGTGCAATGTACAGGTGAGACAGGGAGCAGCATGCCAAGATCTGATGCAATGTTTACATCTAGTGGCACATAATTCACTGGACACCATAGAGATATATGGCATTTTTTTAACAAATCCCAACAGTGTTCACACAACCATTATAACTTCCATTTTTAGAGTTCCCTAATATACGTGACCTATAACCTATTAAGTTCTTATATAAATCAATGAGCATTACTTTTCTTCTACAGGATAGAATACCGCAGTATGCCGTTTTGTTTCAGCCATCAATAGAAACTAGATGGAAGAAAGCAAAGTATATGAACAAAGCCTTATTAGATGGACACTGATGAAATTACAAATATCAGAAAGGTCTAGCTTCAGAATTCTTCTTTTAATATCCTACTACAACCCTTATGTAACTGGTGGCATCTTGGGCTTTCTACCCCTGTCTTCAGGATAACGTTTTCCAATGCATTAGTTTTTAATGAAGCACAAGCAGCCAGTCCACAACTGGGAAGGAAGATGATATCCAGATGCCACCAAGGTGCAGCTCCTGTGTTGCATACTAGTAAGTACTGTCCTTCTGCTCCATAACCCAATGTGCTGTCAGAAGAGAGCATGATCCCAAGAGATAGTGTAAGTGTCATAAGATCAGAATGCTGAAGTGGCTCTTATTATGTGCTTAAGACAGTTTCTGTACATTGCTTGAAAGGTGGGTGTGGCGTGTCGTAAAATGGGTGTGGTTCACTGGAAAGCGGGCATGGGTACAATAGGGCACGTTGCGCCAAAACTGCGCCAAAATTCTAGCATAGAAAGTAAGTTGGTCTAAAAGTAAAACTATTCTAAAGCCGCACAAATTTATCATGCAGCTTGAGCCACTTTTATCAATTTTAGTGCATTTTAGACGGCCTGTCTAAGTTTACGCTGTCTAACTTTTAGGCAGCGATAGTAAATTGGGGCCATTGTGTGGAAATCAGGAAATGACGAGCTCTAATGGTATCAGTTTTAGTTTGTGGGAGACATGATGGGTCTGATAAAGCTAAAAGCAAATAGGAAATAACATTTCCAGTTGAATCCTTATAGCCATAGCTTTGAAAGGGATTACATGATTTTATCACAAAGGTAGTCTAGTCTTGAGACTGCACTAAATACTCATCTTCAAGTTTTACTAAGTGCTATAAACTGAAATGACAACTTGTTTTCCAGAGAAGATTACAAACATATTTGATGTGCTAGCTAAGGATAAAACAATGGAGTGTTGACAACAGCATGGGCAATCTTCAGCACTACACGTAGTCCAGATACCCCACCACACTTCTTCTTCAGTCTTGTGTTTGCAAAGCAAAGACACTGTGAAAACTTTAAAAGGGAACAAAGCAAACACTGAAAGGATAGTGCAAGGGCACAAGTGGTTTAAAGTACAGCCTGCTTGTGAAAAAGAGGATAAGAGAGCCACACGATGGAAGCAAGAAGAAAAACACCATGAACTGTATCATAGACGGAAAGCAAAACATAGCAGACTATTACTACCACACAGTGAAAATAGAGATCTAGACCAATTTGCCAGTATTCCAGGATCTACTACTAATACTGCACCAGCATCTTATGGAATTTATTAATTGCTTAATTATACTCATCTCACTTTTTCTAACTTTGTTTCAAAGACTTGTGAGAAGTAGTCGATGTATCGCTATTTCTGAAAGAATGGGTTCACCTTTCCATTCACTTGTACATATTATACATGAACTGTATAAACATGATAAAGTATTAAAAGCTGCTAGAAGTGGGAGTCATGGGTGTAACCATACTTCCCAAGTGTCCCTCTTCTGCAGGGACAGTCCCTATTTTTTACCCAAAAATCACTGCTGCACAATAGATGCCTAATAAGTCACTGCAGGAAAAAGACTATTTAAATACTAAAACATAACTTTTACTTCATATATGTAAAATACATAAATCGGACCCACAAATGAAAATATAGCATACCATTAATCGTGCACAAGGGCAAGGGTACAGGGTGAAAAAAAATTATAAATATACAGCAAGATAGTCATACCTCACACGAACCACTCAAGGTCTGTATATTCATGGCACTATTATAATTTTTTTCAATTGTTGCTAATTTGCTGCTGTTTCAAGTTCCTCTCTTTAGGTAGTGGGGGCTCGTCTCATTTTGCTATGGGGCCCTATAAATTCTAGTTATGCACCTTTAGGGAGTGCAATAACAAGATTAGACAAGGTCTCCTTCACATACACTATTCTGTCAGCAATTTAGAAATCTCATAAAAAGAAAATGATAACACCATAAACGTCAAGCATTTTAACAGGACTTGTTATGAGCATGTTTGTTGTAATTTTTATTTTGGGACATTTCTAACATGCTTTCGTTTCTGGAGTTGTACAGAAGACCATCGTAAAACACTTGAAAAATGACCATACTCAAAGCATACTATATATATAAGTTAAAACCCAAACTTTCGCCCCCCACCTCCCAAAATAAAAAATCCTTTCTAAGTAGAGTGTAAAATAACTCACTATAGACTTTCAAGTAACCTGCAGTTTTGGAGGTGCTTAAATGGTTGGTTTTTCTACCTTCTCTTATCTGAAGCATTCAGAGTTTTCATTTTTACAAAAAAAACACTTGCTACTTAGAATACATGAAAATTTTTTGAGGTTCTTAGTTCACATTTTTTTAATCAAAACTGCTTAAGCCCACCTGTCAATCAGCCAAAAAACTATCAAAAAGGACATAGCTGGAGTCTTCTCTCCCTGAAGTGTGGAGGTCTGAACAAGCACCAAGAGAGGTATCAATAGAGTAGGTTCCTACCTGTATTGAGGTCACCTTGCTGATTGGGAGGTGGGCTTAAGCAGTTTTGATCAAAAATGTGAACTAAGAACCTCAAAAAATTTTCATATATCCTAAATAGCAGAAATGCTTTTCCAAAAATTCCTATGTCCTTTTTGATAGTTTTGTAGTGCTAATAGTGTGCTGCTGATATTGGATTGTGTTTGTATGTTGCTGCCACACCATTGTGCACCTATGCTGATTTTTTTCAAAAAAGTTTTTTGGGGATATGCAGACCAAATATTGTTTTCTAGACTCTTTGCATGGGGAGTGGCTGCCCCCTCTTTGGTTTTCTTGCACTCCACCCACCTGCATAGGCTTTTAAATCAATGCAGAGTAACTTGTATCTAGAGTCTTCTCCCTGAAGTGTGGAGGTCTGAACAGGCACCAAGAGAGGTATCAATAGAGTAGATTCCCACCTGTATTAAGGTCGCCTTGCTGATTGGCAGGTGGGCTTAAGCAGTTTTGATCAGAAATGTGAACTAAGAACCTCAAAATAATGTCCTTTTTGATAGTTTTTTAGTGCTAGTAGTGTGCTGCTGATATTGGATTTAGTTATTAAAAACACAGCATGCCTTAGGTATTGCCTTTTATTTTCTAACATTTTCTAGGCTTCTCTATTGGACTAGGAATTACTTGTTAAAAATGTCATGAATCAGAAATCTGGCACAAAAAAAGTTTGTAAAAACACAATGATAAATGCATACAATTTATGGGGTTCTTTACAAGCAAGGAAATACTGCAAAAATACTACATGTGGAGAAAGAAAAATACCAAGAAAAATGTTAAAAATGTTACAAAGTATCAAAAAAATGCATGTAAAAAACACACCAATGCTTGAAACAGGGTGTTTCTTGTATGCATTCTTAATGTAGAAAACAAGTATGACCCAAATTACCACATACTTCTACAGTCTAAAGTATGTTCAAGTATAGTCAATATACTTACCTGCACTGGTCCTAAGCTAAATCTTGTAGTACTGTCCAGAGATGCATTAACAGTTCTGTGGGTTGTCATTGGAAACAGTCAACAAGCATCATTACAAACAGCCCTGCCAGCTTAACTGAACTCCTATAATGCAATGAGACATTATACTACCTGGAGTATAAGGGCAGCAATGAATGCTGGTAGATTTCAACCTTGAAGCCTGCAGAATTCTATATGTAGCTCTGGTCTATCCTGTAAGTTGTAATGTAAGATCAGTACAAGATATGTAATACACTGTATTTATGAGATTATACAACTTTTTATGCACATTAATCATGTATTCAAATGAAAAAAATACACTTTTAACATTCCCCTGTGTTTTTGGAGAAGCTACACAGTATTCTTTACTCTCAAATGGGTGCTGAAAACATAATTCACAAAACATCCTGCTCTGTCATTTTCCAAAATCTACTGCAACAGGACACAATAAAGACCTATTGACAGTCATTATATGTCTATAATGGGGCATAATGTCATTTCACAGTGCTGAATATCTGTTTCTGTATGAGACACAATGACTTCATCAATCAATTCAGAACATAATGATCTGCATAACAGAAGTATAATAATACTCATCCATTGTCAATCTTATGAGATTAATCAGAACAGAAAACCGTCCTTGGTGGCCCATTCATTTCAAGAAAAAAGCAGATACTCCAGAAACGCACATTTACTTCCAATTGTTTCTTCCATATGCCTTCTTTAATATGCATCATCATCCATTATTTTGATTTAATAGATATATAAACACAATAGTACTGCACACATGCATGTATAGTATAGTACATGCTGCCCTACATAACTGTAAAACTGGAACAGCTGTACATTGAGATGAGCATTCATGAATCAAGTGGATGGAAATATGACCAATAATAAGTGCAAGCTTTAGAACTAGGCAAAAACATAATTGGAAATATTCAACTGAAATCTACTAAATTGCAAGTGTTCAAGAATCCTGTTTTGAGGCACACTAAGCAAGGCAGGGTTTATATATGTCCAGTGGTCTGGCATTATTTGGCTCTATGGTGGCTACACTGAACCAAAATAAAGCATGCAGTGTTTTTAGATATGAAAAATTGACATATGAGGAATCTATAAATCTATCACCAAGACCAGTATGATCCCATTTAGTTTCAAAGGGAGTGATGGGTGCAACAGATTCTTGAACATGAGAATGAACCTCACTGTGGCTCTGTACTATACATGCAGAGGTACGGTTTGTTTCTTTGGAGTTCTATGGGTGCTATACACTAGTTCCATACAACCAAATGCTTGTGGAGAGCCATAGTACAGACATATGTATGAGCTCTAAGTCAATGGGACACTGAAAGAATTTAAACCATCATCTTGTCATCTAAAGTATGTAAATGTGTATTTTTAATCTGTATTTCATTTCATTTAGCCCATAAATCAGTCCAGATTGTTTATTTTACATTCAACCCATTTTACCACTAAGGGGACGCAATCCATAAATATCTAGATGTCCTACATCAATAGATTTTTTTTTCTTTAGTTCAATGCCCTTTCTAACCTTAAAATGTACTTTATGACAGAGAAATGTGGTAATAACATTTGTGAACCTAGGTTAGGGAGATGGTGTCACAACGGATGCCTCCAGATACAAAACTGCCACTATAGGAAGCTTTAGATACCATTTTGTCCTCAGTATCCATCTGACACTTTTGCCCTACACTACTAGGAAAAGAGACAGGAGGGTCGAATATATGTGAACAAGCTTCTAGCTATTATTGCATTGTACTGGCTTAATAACTATTATCTTTGGATTTTCGACTTTCAGGTTTTTTGGGGGAAAAAATTGTGAAAACAGGAGTTTCTATGACTTTACCCTTTTTATAACAATCAACATATACACCTATTGATCCAATGATTTTCTAAAAGATCCTTATCTATATAGGACTGCAGATATTTATTGCAGATAAATTAGACTTTCTATTCCTACCTCGAAGCAAACTGGGAGGCAGAGGTGAGATGTAAGGATAACTTTTTATACTTTTATACTTCCAGTAAAACCAAGTAAGACTTGGTTCACATCTGCATCAGAGGTTTCATTCCGAACCCCCAACGCATGTTGCAACTATCTAAACAATTGACACCATGGCAGAAACACAACAGACCCTTTGTAATTAATAGGGTCCATAAGGCACCGGTGTGAAACAGATCATTTGTCCGAACCGAACCTCTGACGCAAATGTAAAGCAAACCTAAATCAGCTCCAACCATTTGTCCTTTTAGGTGTATCCTACTCCTTGTTTTCCCCACTTTTCAGTCTGTTTAGACATGAGACATTTGTTGTAGAAATTTCCATAACCAAAAATCTATTCTTTACAAGTTAATGGGATTATTTCTGCAGTTCATGCATATCTATTCCTCACCTTCTGTCTCATTCCGTCTCATTCCTCCTCTTGTGTAGATTTTAAGCACTCGCGGCCAAGGTCCTATCTCTTCTGTACCAGTTTGATGGTTGTTTAGTGACATTATTGTATTTGCTTTAGTCTTGTGATATGTATTGACAACCCTTTCAAATTTTCAGCACCCTGGAATAATGGTGCTTTAGAATAAATAATTTTTCCAAATCATGTTCAGATGCCTCAAAGAATCACAGCAATTTCTGCAACAAAACTGAATGAAATGAATATCTTCTTAATGGATGTAAAGAAGGAAGATTGAATATGTGTTATCATTGCTTGCAATTATTTTGATAAATGCCCTGTACTGTTTAGGGGATTTAGGTTATTAGGGTTATTGGGACATTTATAAGCTCTTTGGTCACCTGGTAATCATTCACTGCTGCTTGGTTACTATAAAGGCAGCCATAACCTGCAGTAATTGTATCTACTTTTTTCTTTTCGGCATCTGACTAGATGCTAATTACTGTAAAATTATTATTTACAACACCTCTAGGATTTATCAGAGCTTTCTATGTTAGGACAAGTGCTTTTAAAATGTAATGCAGGAAGCATAGTAAAGACTTAGAGGAACTGGTACCCCAACTTTCTGCTAATATTATCCTAAAAAAATATTTCTAAAACAAGTTTGTATATAGACTTGATCTCTGCAATTTAGGTGAAATGTTAACACGTGAGAGTAATACAAATATTATCATAAAATATCTAAATATTACATATATATATATGTGTATATATATATATATAAATATGTGTGTATATATATATAATATATATATATATATATATTATATATATGTATATATATATATATATATATAGTTGTGCTTGAGCAAGGTACTGTAATAACATCACTTTCAAATCAAAACATATCAGTAACTCACACTCCCTAATAATAATATACACTGTGACAGGTTGATTAATTATAAATCGCAACATCAGACAAGAAGAAAACAAGGCTTGGGTTTAGGGGCAGTCAATGCAGATGTAGGACTAAATACCTAGTCCCCAAAGTAACCAAATACTTCAGGAAAATGACTGCAAAGTCTAGAAGTAATGTTCTCTTTAGTAAAAATCACAGAATAGATTGATTTGTGCAGTATAGACAGATGGAGTGACAATGAGACACCATTTTTAGAAACATTAAAACATAAATTGTACAATATAGATATATAAATGGTTTATTATAGGAAGATATTTTTCAAACATTGATGATATACAAATATAATACAGACTTTGTTTAGGTCCCATGA
Organism: Phyllomedusa bahiana; assembly: GCA_025379985.1. Taxonomy (NCBI): domain Eukaryota; kingdom Metazoa; phylum Chordata; class Amphibia; order Anura; family Hylidae; genus Phyllomedusa; species Phyllomedusa bahiana. The sequence continues at coordinate 88,933 of JAODAL010012779.1, forward strand.
TATGATAATCATTCACCTCTATATCACAATGATTTGTGACAGATTGCAGATTTAGCTCAGCTACGCTAACAGATTCGCCATTGTTGCGTCTGTATATCCCCAACTCCTTTTAATTGGCTTACTGTACTTTGTATTTAAATCTGATTTTTGCCTTTAGTTTCATACTGTACTAAAGTAACAATCATTTCTGTGGAGGTTTCACACGCTTGGTTCTTGTCATACATTCCTTTTGCTTACTGTAGTAGAAAATGCCCCACACTTTCCTCTGGACCCTGCTCATAACATCCCTGTTAATCTTTGACACATGATGCAATATTTTAGTGAATGCAATTAGATCTAAACCTCACCTGTCTAACAGCTTAAAACTTTGTAGACACTTGAGAAGCGAACAATCATTTTATGGGTTCAATAAACTTTAACCATTGTGAAATAGCAAAGGGATGGCTTAAAATTCCTGTCATTCTACGGAAATCTATTCCCTGCCTGCAATGTCATTGAGAGAGGGAAAGGTCTGCAGGGAAAGCTTCTATACTGGAATCCCGTGCAAAGGGCAGGAAGCATTTCTAGATGTGACACTTAGTATCATGTAGGTATTTCACATCAGATCATAGCTGTCACCTGTTGTCTACAGATAACACCTCCCACTGAGGATATCTTCCCTTAGCTCTCAATAAAGAAGGGGGGATTTGTAAGATGTGGACTTTTTGGCTCATCCTATATTCAGGTTTACTCAGATTAATGAGAGAACAGGTAATTTGTAAGTGATCTATGTATATATCTCAAGACTGTTATTTGTTTTGAATTAGATATTCATTTTTTAATTATACTTTTTAGTTGGTTGTGTCAAACAACCTATGCTTTTATTATTCATGAATATTAATTATTTTGTGGCTTATGTGTTATTTTTTATTCCAAAGGAATTTAATTTGTTCAGTATTTAAAGTTAATGTTTAATTCATCACGTATAGTGTTTTTGATTTTTTTAAGCACAGGCTTAATTAAAAAAAAAAAGTGCCTATGGGACATACGTAATATACTTTATTTGTTTTTTCTGATGTAATAATTACATTTGAATACAAAATGTGCAAGTTAAATAATGAGCAACATTTTGAGTTAAAAAAGTCACAATTTAACTACTATGGCTGCACACTTTGCATGTAAAAGATAACATTTTATGATATGTAGTGGGCTTAAGAAACAAGTGTCAACTTCCATATCATTATTTTGTTTATAATAATCATTACATCATGAATATAATAAAAAATGTTAGGTTAAGGTAATTATCAAGCAGGAATTTAAGATTCTGGGTACAGAAAATAACAAGGATTTTGATGTAAGGATCACATGTTTTAACGCCAAGTAGTAAATAAAACTGCACTTTACCAATATGCTGTAAAAAATATAAAAATAAACAAGGCACCCTACAGGTATAAAACATAAAATATAAGTTCCACATGCAAAGACACAAAATATGACATTTTGAAATAATGATTAGAGTTATTTACTTTCTCATTTTAGAACAGTTTTATGTGATAGGTCCCGAGTTAACACACAGCTGCATAATAACATAATGATATGGTATGAGGGAAGATTTGCGGACAACTACATAATAACATAATGATATAGTAAGACATTTTTTTTAAAAATATATTTACTCGCAGTCCTATACAACAACTTTGCAAAACATATTTGGTAATATTTTTTATGTAAATTAGTTTTTGAAAGCTGAATTTTTAATACATTCAATATTATTTAATCATTTAAAAATAGTGTATACAGCCATTAACGAAATTATCCTTAGAATAATGTAGAAATAAAATTTTTTAGGATATAACAGAAATGTTAATATTATCGTTATTTTTATAATAATCATCCTATTACATATAAAAGGACTAACACAAGAAGCATGAAATACTGTAGACAACAACACTCATAGTTAAGTGGTTAAATAAATGCATTTTATTGTATTGTTAAATAAATTAGAAGAATAAAGGCAAAATGCTTTAAAAGGAAATTTTGTAATTATTTTGTTATAAAAAAAATGAAAACTATTTGCAAAAATTTTTTAAAGACTTTTCTGTTTCAGCTACAAAAATAGACACAATATGCTTGCTAAAAATGCCGATGTTTAATATATCTACAACAAAATGTTATTATTTATCAATCATTATAGATATCTAAAGAATTTTAAAAGTGTACAAATACTAGAAAATCGTACTTTTAATTTACAGACAAAATTGTTGTTGCTACTTTCCCAATTTATTAGTTTACAGTATAGTTCATAAGATTATATTATATGTAAAATTCACAAAAATTCTTATAATACCTGGTTAATGTACATTTCTCCAAAGGGAATAGTTGAAGAACTATACAACAAATAATGTTGTATAATACTTTAAAATGGTTTGTTACAAAATGCATTCAACAATAGTTTAAATAGAACACAATATAGAAATATTAATAATCACCACTTTAGTTAAATAAAACTGGTACTACAATACTAAATTCACGATACCTGCACAATAGTGCAAGTAGAGAATTTTATTATTATTACTATTCATTCATTTTAATTACATGTTATAGAAATATTAGATCACTATTTTTCTACTGTTATCTTGTAACTTATTTTACAGTAAAATATAAATGATAATCACTAAAATAGAATTAAAAACATGCACAATATGTAGAAAGGATTAGCCTTCATGTGAAACTATTCTAGAAAATAATTCATACCTAAATTTCCCTTAGATAAAGTGTTTTTACACTATGTTTTTTTTAAACTTTTATTCCTCCCATATCATCATTATTTTTCCAATCTTTGTTAGATGAAATGCTAAGTTTACATTGCAGTCAAACTGAGAAAAGAATAAATCACTGTGAGAGAATAGGATACACTTACAAACATTTGTATTTTACATTTCATGTACAATTCTTATCTTCCACCAGATGGCATTAACTGTTTATATAGCAGGACCCATACTACTTCAGAGAGAGACCACCATAGCAGTGGAAGAGTTAAATATATGCCAAACCATTGTTTCCACTTACAAAAATAATCAGCAATGAGCTTGCTCCTTTAATTCCGTGCCTCTGTATATTTCACTTGTCAGGAATATGAATAGGATTTATACTTAAGATGAAAGAGTCAGTACTAGAGTTGCTGGTGAGCAACATATGTGAAATGATGATCTGGTTGGGAACTTTATTAACTATAGTACTTTACAAGGACAATGCTATTTGTAGTTCTTTGTATTGACCCTTCAGTTATTACACTCATTTAACATTGTAAATGCAGCAGAGTTGAAATTGTTGTTCAATTCATTGGGGTTGCATAGTAACCGCCTGTCTCTTTCCCTCTTCCTTGTAGATTGTAAGCCGTCGCGGGCAGGCTTCTCTCTCCCTCTGTACCTGTTGTTAGTCACAGATTGTCACTATTGTACTTGTTTGACCTATGTTATATATATAACTCCCTGAATGTATAGTGCCCTGGAATCAATGGTGCTATAAAATAAATAATAATAATAAGTGTAAAGACAATTTTACTTGCAGTCCCATTCTAAACTACGATTAACAGTATAATAATATAATTATGCAGTGTATAGGAAGTTTATGACATGATAACTATGGGCCACATGTATGAAAACTGGCTAGGTCTAAAATTCACCTTGTTGCCCATAGCAACCAATCAGAACGCCCCTCTCATTTTTCCAGAGCACTATATAAAATTAAAAGGGTGCTGTGATTGGTTGCTATGACCTCTTATTGGTTGCTATGGGCAACAAAGTGAATTTTAGACCTAGCCAGTTTTCATACATATGACCCTATGTCTCTGCTAAATTAAGCATCATTGTATATAGTAGGTAATGACTACTTATGACTGCCAAAGTAGGTTCCTATGCTCAATGCTAAGAATATATCTGGCTTTCCTAATATACATGCACCACAACATGCAATAAAAAACTTATCACACTTAAATTCTCACTGACAGATGTTATGCTTCCAAAAGTGGCCATATTGTGCTTCTAGGAGAGAAATTATGCAATTTTTATATGTTTTGGCCAACAAAAAAAATAATTATGTCTCTTTTGGAAGCATATTGAGGTGCATAGACCCCATAGACCTTTGCTGGTGTTGTATTATAGGTTCTCTATAACTATGGTTGTGCGCATGATTTGTAGTAATGTCGCCAATCACAAATATTTAAAAAGACCAATGACAGATTCTTACTCCAGACAACCACAAGCAAAAGTCTTGCGAGAAAAAGCCAAGTGTGAGCTCTTAGAAAAACAGCGAAAAGTTCTTAAAATACATAAACCCCTTTTTGTTATTTTTCAGTAATAGCAACAATAGTAAAATAATGAAAACAGCCCAGAATGATATATAGGCATTCATTATTTATCTATCATTAGCACCAGCCAATGTACATGTGTATATGTGTGTGCTTTTTCTCTTCATATATTTTTCTTATAAAATGACAGATGATTTTTTTACATTTTTTTCCCGCCTGTGAACTCTTGCACCCTCCCTCCCTCACTCATATTTTTCTTTTTGTGAGCATGTCTTACCTAAGTATGGGAAAATAGAAGAGGAGTTTAAATGAGGAATAAATCACCTACAGATGTGAATTTTGGCTCAGTCAAAGCCAAATTATCTTCATTAGAATCAACTTCTACTGTAAATGGCACAAGCTCCAGACAGAAACATGCATGGTAATGACAGAAACTGTCATCGGGGTTTTTTCCTCATCATGAAGCCGGCCAGCAGTCCAGAACAGGCACAACAATTGCTACTTGCATGATGTGGAGAGAGGTATTTTAAACATACACCTTGCACCTATTTTTATTGGCATTGAATTTTTTTAAGGTTAACAAGGAAGTCAGAACACTCAATGTAAAATCTGCTGCTTGTAGAAATGACTGACATTTTGGACTGGATAATGGTAGACTACACATCGTGGTTAGGAATAGCACACGTGAATTAAGGATGCACTAAGTGGGACTTGTATGAACCTGGCACTGACTCATCAGATCTACCTCTGTTTTTAATAGAGTATGACAGTATGTATGAAAAACGTCTAAAAC